>MEIZ01000246.1:66182-78866 GCA_001723225.1 Globodera ellingtonae | reverse complement strand
CATATGCCAGCAAATTTATGATCTGAGTGATCAAAATAGGCGATCAATTATCGTTTACCCAAAGTGTTTGAATTTATGTATATTATGTGCCAAGTCTTGGCTTGTCAAAAGTACACAAAATACATCGCCATGATCTCAAGCTCGGAAAACCATCTACCAAACAAATCTTTGTGCAAAAACAACCCCCCCCCCCCCCCCTCTCAAGAACGGCCAAGAAATCGTCGAGATCTATCTGAGCTTCATCAGGCGACAGCGTAGCTCAGTCGGGAGAGCAAATATTTTTAATCTAAAATTATCTGAAAATATGTTATTTGAAATAGAAAATAGCAGCCAAAGTACCGCGCATTGATACAGAACAAAACATTGAAATTGTTAAACGCTATGAAAAACTAAAAAGGAAAATCCTCAATTAACCAACGAAGAAATTGCGAAGAAATTACGCAGACCCAAATTAGTTGAATTAAGAAAGCAGTTTCAGCCAGGATACAAACGTATAAATTATTTTTTTAAATTTAAATTCTCTAAACATATAATTAGGAATATTTATGGTAGGCTTTTTAGAGGGTTGAACCCCCTGGGGGGAGTCCAGTCCCTGGCCAATCAGGAAGTAGGAATTTCCGCACTATATTTCTTAAATCTTTTTTCTTTATCAAAAATTACCCCCAAGGCGCCAATTACTTGAATTCAGAAAGCAATTCGAATCCGGTTATAAAGGTAA
Organism: Globodera ellingtonae; assembly: GCA_001723225.1. NCBI lineage: Eukaryota > Metazoa > Nematoda > Chromadorea > Rhabditida > Heteroderidae > Globodera > Globodera ellingtonae. The sequence goes on along the minus strand of MEIZ01000246.1, from coordinate 78,148 downwards.
ATAAACTATATAATATGAAAATTTTCTTAATTCAAATCTTAAATTTTGTAGGTTGTTTTCAATGCTATTCTATTAAATGTATATTCACTGTGGCGCATCGAATTTTCCCTGCAACGCAAAAATCAATTTTCCCTGCGGCGCAAAAATTGAATTTTCCCTTCGGCGTCGGGTGAGATGATTTTTAAAAAACATCATTTATATGAATGCCCATTTCAATTTTAAGGGCTGTCATTTATTACATTTCATAATTTTTTGCCAAAGCTAAATAATATATTAATATATAAAATTTGAATATTAAAAGCTTTAACACAAAAATAATTGACAAATTTTTCCAAATCGAATTTTCCGTTGTGTTCCTCCCTGGCGGGAAAGGGACGTTTTGTTCCCGCCATTTTGTTTCCGACCAGTTTGTTCCCGGGACGTTTTGTTCCCGCCGTTTTGTTCCGACCAGTTTGTTCCCGGGACGTTTTGTTCACGCTGTTTTGTTCCGACCAGTTTGTTCCCGGGACGTTTTGTTCCCGCCGTTTTGTTCCCGGGTTCGTTTTGTTCCCAAACATTTTCACGTATACAATTTGTGCCAAACGCCGGATCATCAAATATCACATAATTATTGCTAACCATATAATACAACAGCTTATAAGTTTGCGAGAGTTTACTTTTCAAAAAAAAATATGATTTAAAGTTTTAGTTGTATTTTTAGCGTCTCTCTAAAATGTGTACAAAAGACTCTCGACAACGACAGCTCTATTGCACAAGGCCGCCATAAGCTAAGCCTATGATTAGGCTCGCTTAGGTCTAGGCTGCAAGCGCGCGAAGCGCGTGGCGAGCGAAGCGAGCCGTAATAAGCTTTCATAGTTGGAGAGTTGTATCTGAAACTAGAATTTCGCAAACGCGCCTATCAACGCAAACCCCATTAAAAATCTCAATTAACACCTTCTAATCCCCAGTTTTTAATTTCCCTATATTTGAACTCGTTTAATGATTTTCGGGGTTTTTGAATGTAGAAAATAAAATTTGTTACCTAGCTCAGAAAATACAAATATTATCGCATAAAGCATGCTCAACAATAAAAAATAATTCTTTAAAATCTTTTTGCGAGAAATTCTTTAACACAAAATTATTGACAAATTTGCAATCGAATTTTGCATTTTAAATTATAAAAATAAATTGTAAATTCAGAGTTGCTTTTTTCCCAAATAAAATGAAAAAGCTTTGTATTTTAATTTTGGTGTCATTTTTCGCAACAAATTCCCTGGACATAGTCGAGCCCGTACAATTGGAGGAAACGCCACGCAAAATAATTGATGAAATATTCGGAGAAGGCTGGTGGGACAATGATAAAGCCAAAGAATGGGATAAATTAACTCTTGAACAAAATGTCCATCACCAAATCGACCGGCAGAACACCCAAATTGGACATCAACCCAATTCAACTGATCAACTTGGACAAATTGAACCCAATTCAACTGATCAGCTTGGACAAATTGAACCCAATTCAACTGATCAGCTTGGACAAATTGAACCCAATCCAACTGATCAGCTTGGACAAATTGAACCCAATTCAACTGATCAGCTTGGACAAATTGAACCCAATTCAACTGATCAGCTTGGACAAATTGGACCCAATTCAACTGATCAGAATCCTCCTCTCACAGAGTCTGCTCACTCTGATAATGCCAATTCAAACGAAAATGTTGCTGAAGATGAGCAAAAACGTAAAATTGTCGACAAATTCCATGCAATAAAAGACGAATTTAAGCAAAAAGGAAAATATTCAAAAAAAGGATGGAATCAAATTGAGGAAAAAATTGCTAAACATTTAAAAGTCTATCGCACAAAAATATTTRAATGGAAAAAAGAATTTGGCTTAAGTCAAAAAAGGCATAACTACGGAAAAGAAAAAGAAGAGCGGAAAAATTTGATAGAGAAATTTGATCAGAAGAAAGCCGAGTTAAAGCGGGCCGGATTCAAAAACTCTCAAAATGAATTAGATAAAACTGTCGCAAAAGAATTGGGCCTTAGTTTTACAACAATTTACGCTTGGAAAAGGGAACTTGGCCAAACCGGTAAGTATTTTTTGAGTACAATTTTATTATTTATTCATATTAATTACAAATTCTTTTGCAGAACCAAATAAATACCCCCACAGCGAACAAAAGCAATTGATGAAACGTTATTATGAAATTAAAGACCAAAATCCTAAAATTAGAGATGTAGACATTGCAAAAATGTTCAAAATTGGAAGAGTCACTTTGATTAGATGGAAAAAGCCATTTAAACGACAGAAATTCCATCCAAATTCCATCGATGGGCATTCTTTGGAAGAAAATGCCGCCGCTAATGTTCAGGAAATTGAGAACCCGAATTCGGAAAGTATTTGATTTGTAAAAAATCTTTTGGCATTTAATGATTTTAACTTTGTTTGCTTAAAATTCAATTGGAATACTTTGCAATTTCGGCTTTTTGCATATTTTGATGCAGTCTGCATTTTTGGCATGTTTTGGTGCATATTTTACTATATTGGCACATTTTCGGCATTTTTGGCATATATTGGCACATATTTCGGCATTTTTGGCATATATTGGCACATATTTCGGCATTTTTGGCATATATTGGCACATGTTTCGGGCTTTTGGCATATATTGACACTCCAGTATCTAATAATCGTGGGCATGGGGACATTCGTTATGGGACTTTTGTCCACTTAAGAATTTTTTTCCTTTTTTTATCGCTCGATTCTTATATTTTCTGCAACTCTCCGTCTTTTTCGTTGTCCTGATGATGCTCTTCGCCACCTTCTACATTGGTGTTGAGCCTTTTGCTCGGCAAGCTGTCCTTAACAACTTGGTACTGATACTTTTTTTGTTGTTTATAATCCAGTCAAGAATTCTGATTCGGTAAATAGTGAGTAAGTGACCAGCTGAATTCTCATTTTGATAGATTAGATCAGATCAGATCAGATCATAACTGATGATCTAACCAAAATTTATGTAAAATATCTCTGAGCCTGATAATCAGGTTCGGAATCACTCGCGAGAACATAATATCGAATATATAAATTATGATTATTTTGATCACACAATTTATTATTGGTGATTTCGTATTCCGTGATTTTGCGTAATGATTCCGTATTCCGTGGGCTACGTCAAACATGATGAGAAATACATAGGTAAATATTTTTTTTTAACAAATTAGGTCTTCACTCATGAGATATTTGAGGATGATAAATGGATTTGAAAATAATTATATATTTTATGATTGCTCATCGAAGACATTGCCGAAATTTTTATGAAAACAAAATATTTTCTTCAACCCCGAACCCCGGTCCCAGACCCCGACCAGGGCTGTGTCGAAATTTCGATTTTCGATTTTCGAATTTCGATTTTCGACGTTTTTTTCCTTTCGATTTTCGATTTTCGATTTCGACAAAAATGGGCTGTTTTTCGAAAATAATTTCGAAAGTCGGAGGTCCCGGTTTTTAAATTTTTGGCAAGGATGGGCAGTGGTCTAGCCAACTTTTTGACAAAATTTCAATCTTTTTTATATGACTCCCACAGGTAAATTGATAGCTCAGTGGTTTGTCTTTACGATTTTGTGTTTTGGGTTCTAACCCGCTTCAGTCCGATCATTTTTTTTAGCTTTCTTCGGCCTTCACATTCTATCCCCCTTTAACGGAACATTTTTAATGTTTTTCAATTATTTTTAAATTAAAATCCGCACAAAAAAAGACCGCCGGACATCCTCCACTCTTATGTAAACCAATTTTTTCCCCGAAATTATGAAGAAAAATGCTCAATTTTGCGAAAATTTTGGTGAAATTGCTTAACAAAACCCCCCAAATTTCTCCCGGCGTCGCCTATCGGAACCGACGGGCCGCCACTGAAAGCATAAAGTCGACCAATTCATTGTAGTTTTTGGATCATTTTTCTTAACAAAATTAAGTCAAAAATTCAAAATTTTCTCGGCGGCGCCTTTCGGCACCGCCGACACCCCACCCTCCCTAAAAGGTTAAAATTGGCTTATGAAGGCCTCTGAAACTCAAAATTTTAAAAATGAATAAGTGAATAGGTATTTCAAAAAATATTTATTAAATAATTATTTAAAAAAAAAATTTTTCTAGTCACATAAAAAAAATTTTCGATTTTGTTTCGATTTTCGATTTTCGAATTTCGATTTTCGACGTTTTTTTCCTTTCGATTTTCGATTTTCGATTTCGAACTTTTCAGTTTCGATTTTCGATTTTCGATTTCGACTTTTTTTTTACTTTCGACACAGCCCTGACCCCGACCCCGAAAAAATTGGTCGTCCCCGACTCAGACTTTCCCGCCCCCGAGGGGTCAGGGCTCAACCCAGTTTGTTGGCGCCGGCGTTTTCAAATCTTCGGCGGCTTCATCTTTGTCCCACCAGCCTTCACCGAATATTTCATCAAATGTTTTGAGCTCCAATTTTACGGATTCGGCTTTGTCCAGTGAATTTGATGCAAAAAATGGCACAAAAATTAAAATACAATCTTCCATTATTAGGGCAAAATTTTCTCAAAAATCATTTTTAAATATTCACAAACTTTATTTCTACCCCTAATAATAATATTATTAAGCAAAATTATTGAAAATAATAAATGATAGCCAACTGAAATGCGCAATCATATTGTTTAAACCGGGACCAAATCAATATTATTGACATCTCATAAACATTAACTTACTACAAACAATTAAAATGACGATTAATTTTAAATTATAATAATCTTCATTTTATAAAAAATCGAGGGATCGGTTGTGAATGGAACAGCTAAAAATTTAAAACTTTTTAAATTGCCGGGCGCGCCCTGGGGGCCATGACGTGCAGACGTAAATACTATTTATTATTAGCGGCATATTTATAGGCAAATGCCAATTTTTCTGAAAACTTTGCGCATTGAATAAGCACAAAAACCCACTTTTAGCTATATTTGGAGCTTCTAGATGGGTTTTTACTTGAGACCGGAAAGTTGGACCCAAACAAAATTTGGTCAAAACTTTTGGATTTATTTTGGTTTTGGTTTTTTTTGGTCTGGCTAAACCCAAAATTTTTTACAAAACTCAAAAATTTTTTTAGTAAAACATAATAAAAATCCTAAATTTACGATTTTTTAATAAAATTTATTCAACGGTTTTCTGACCAGTGTCACGTCAATCACGCTAACTACAAACCGTCCCCCCACCCCATAAATGACAAACCCCAAAAACCTGCCAAATTTTCAAAACGGTAATTTTTTGAAGCTTTTTTCTTTTTCGGTATGAAAGATGTCCGGCAATTTTTACAAAATTGGCAATCTTTGTTAAGAAATTTCAGAAATTCAGAAAAATATGCACTTTTAGGCACGAAAATTGCAAAATAGGCGTCTAAATAGGCACAAAAAAGTTCTAAAATAGGCATGAAATAGGCACAAAATAGGCAAATAAAATTTGTTACCGAAGCTTTTAACAAAAAAAAAGAAAAAATAAGCGATCATTTCTGCTTATTGCAGTTACAATCAAAAATCGATGATGCATCTTTAGGGGTGTAAATTCAACTGGATGACACCCAAAAGTTTTGTACAAAATGGGCTTGGACCAAACAAAATTTGGTCAAAACTTTTGGGTTTTGTTTTTTTGGATTTACTTCAAGTTGACCCAAAACCCAAAACCAAAAAAGTTTTGGTCCAATTTTTTTGTACAAAACAACGCAAAAAATTTTTGATTTTGCGTTTTGGGTCCGTCTCTAGTTTTTACACCGTCTTTTTTGCCCTATTTTGGCTTTTTAATGAATTTTTTCAGAATTTTGAAATGCTTATAAAAAAGAGTTATGGTCTTTACAAAATCTGACTCTTAAATTTTGTGAAAAATGTAAGGCTCACACGTGCTGAGTCGTTTCGTAAATCCGCCACATAGGTATATTTTATGAAGTAATTTTAGACAACATAACTTTATGCACACCGCACTAAATCAGTTAAACATTATACAATTGGAAAGCTCTATGAGTAGAAGCTGTTTGTAAAACTAAAATAAGCATTAAATCAAAGTTTAAAAAAGTTTTGATCAGAAAACCACGAAAAAGTTCGATATTTGACAAGTTTATATTATAACTTTTTTGAAATTTATCAAAACACTTCGACTTTGCTGTAAAGCTTTTTCTACTTATTTATAGAGAAGGCATTACTGATTTAACAATTTTTTTTAATAGTGCGAAGTGTTGATAGAAAAAAGCGCAAAACGCTTAAGGACGCGGCTTCGCCGCGTTTCTAGATTTTTTTTTTGAGTTTTTGGTGGCCTATCAGAAAAAGTACGAAATTTTTCCAATCGTCACCTACACCATTCGATAGAGCTCGAAAAACTCTACATTCAACTCTTGACTCCATCCAGCTACGAGCAATAGGCGGCGAGTTATAGCCCGGGGACTGAATTTTGCTGTTTGAGCACCCTTCAGTTGCACATTTTTCCGGATTAACCTTTAATAAAATCATAAACAGAATTCTGGTGCATCCTGGATTTCCAGAACACCAAATTCTGGTCCACCTGACTTTCCGGACATCAAATTCTGGTATAATTAAATTATTGAATGTTTGTGATTTCCCACACATTTGACTTTGTTTTGTGTTTTTGTTAGGATTAAAGGACTGTAAGTTTGTGTTTTTGTTAGGATTAAAGGACTGTAAGTTTGTGTTTTTGTTAGGATTAAAGGACTGNAGGATTAAAGGACTGTAAGTTTGTGTTTTTGTTAGGATTAAAGGACTGTAAGTTTGTGTTTTTGTTAGGATTAAAGGACTGTAAGTTTGTGTTTTCAACACATTTGCAGCTTATTTTCCTGCATTTTATGATATAAACGGATGGTCATCACTCAAGTTTGAACAAAGTTATGAATTTTTCAAAGATTCAGTGAATTCTCGCACTGAAAACCCAAAATTTTGCTAATAACCTTTAAAAATTTTTAAAAATCGGGAATACTGTAAAACATATTTAGGGATTATTTCTACAGCAGTAAATATCAATAGGAAGCCAATGAAAAACTTTTATTTTTTCATTCCACACCAAAAAGTTCACTCATTTGGTTTTGAAATCCAAAATCACTTATACCGGTTCAGAGTAAAGATATTGGAGTGAACTCAAATAATAACTAATAGAGCAAAAAATTAGCTATTTTTGTAATTAAGCAGAATTGGAAAAGATTCACTCAAAATGTAATGATTTTTTTGTAAAAATTCATTTTTTGCTCAAAATTGACTACAAGTTTGTGAGTTTCATAAGTAGGAGAATAGTTCTTTAACTAAAAAATGCAGCTTATTTTTGGCATTTAACCATACAAAAATAACTTGGTTCATTCAAGTTTGAACAAAGTTATGAATTTTTTAAATATTCAGTGAATTGTTAATCGAAAAAATGAGAATACCAAAAATTTCTAAATACCAGGCAAAAATATTTTTTAAAAATTGGGAATAATTTAAAACCTATTTAGGAATTATTTCTACTACATTAAATATCAATAGAATTATTTTTTCATGTCACACCAAAAGGGTCCCTCCTCCCTTAGGTTTTGAAATGCAAAACCACTTAACTCTTATAACTCCGTTCAAATGAAGAGACTTTTACCAAGGTTGGCAAATTTTGACAATTGTGTGCCCTCAAACCGGAATTGTTCGAAAAGCACAAAAAACAACGGTTGATTTTGACGAAATATTAGACAAATTCTTACCAACGTAAAAACTTCAAATTTCTCCCGGCGACGCCTTATCGGCACAGGGGGGGCCGCCACTAAAAGCCTAAAATTGGCACTTTTGCACCATTATTTTTTAACAAATTAAGAAAAATTTGGCTAACATCAAAAAATTATTGAATTCTCGAAAAATCTAATTTCATTTTTCGAGATTCTTGATCAAAATCTAGATCGGTTCTCAAATCCTTTATTTCAAATGCTCCCCGAATTCCAAGTTTTTATTTCCTGTACACTTGAGCCGTCATTCTCTTCCACAAATTGTCCATTGACAGAAATTGGATGAAATTGCTGTCGTTTAAATTGCTTTTTCCAAATATACAAAGTTGCTCTGCAGATTTTCAACATTTTGGCAATGTCCGCGTCACTAATTTTTGAATTTTGGCCTTTAATTGCATAATAACGTTTCATCAATTCCTTTTGTTCGCTGGCTTTTGGATTTCATCGACTTAAACAAAATTCTTTTTTCCATTGGTTTAATGTCCAAACATTTACACCAAATCTTTCAGCAATTTCATTGTCTATTTCTTTGCATGATTTTTTGTCATTACCGGAATTGTCACTTTTCATTTACATTAACTTTTTCACAATTTTAAGCTTTTCATCGTTCGAGTAATTTGTCTCTAAAGAACCAAAAAATTCGAAAAAAGTAAATTATTGTGTGCTTAATTTTGAATTTGAAAGTTGAGAATAATTATCATCTTCACTTTTTGCCCCCAATAAACCTATCTTATTTAATTTCTTATTATTGTTAAAGTTGTGGAAGAATTGTACCCCTCAATTAAACAAATACAATTTCAATTCCTCTTAGCCTCTAAAACGCAAATTTGAAAACTTTTTGACGAAAACTTTATTAAGCAAGTTGGTAGCTTGGACTGAAGTCTCCTTTTCAGTGGAGACTCAGTTGTCCACCTCATAAAAATGCTTAAAATCACTTTATAGGCTTTCAAATTTGCTGGAAACGAAAATGGAATAACATTTTGCTAGTATTTTTAGTGATCCTGATTAGAGTGCGGCAAAATCAAATTTGCGGATCCTGTTGCAGGATTGAGTCGAAATTTTTCAAAATTAATTTTGGCCTCAAAATTAGGATTTCTCCCCGGCCACTGAAAGTTCTGAAAAATAATTTACATGGTCGGGGGGTTTGAACACCCATAGCACTAACCACTACACTAGGGTTGTTGGCGGTCGGTTAACCGAACCGAAACCGAAAACCAGCTTTTTTGGCCCAAAAACCGAAGTTCGTAAAACCGGCCTAACCGAAAACCGGGAGTACCGGTTTATCGGTTTTGGGTTTGAAAAATACACCCCTAATGATGGGATTTTATGGGCATCCTTTGATGAAAAGACTGGTGTAGTGGTGAGTGGTTGTGGGAGGTGAACTGCGGTGTGACTAGGTTCAGATCCCGGCTGGGTTGATTGTTTTTTCAACCCTCCTCTTAACTTCATGGTGTGTAAACAATTCCAAAACTTTTTTAAATTCACAATTTTTTTAAATTAAAATTCATAAGTGTGATTCGACGAATTCACTGAATATTTAAAAAATGAAAAACTTTGTTCAAAGTTGAGTGACCCCGACTGTGTAATTTATTTTTTATGACTTTCGCTGAGCATCTATGGTGGACGAAGCAAATAAATGAAATTTATTTTAATTTTTTATGACTTTCGCTGAGCATCTATGGTGGACGAAGCAAATAAATGAAATTTATTTTATTTTTGAAAATTGTGCACCAATTTTCTTAATAAATTCGTTAAATCTCAAAAAAATTTCCCGGACTCTTATGACTCCTAAAAAGCTTCAAAAAAGACCGGATTTTTAAATTTTAGCCGAAAATCTGTTAACAAATTGAGTCAAAAATTCAAAATTTTCTCGGCGGCGCCTATCGGCACCGCCGACCTGCCCCAGAAGCTTAAAATAGGCCTAAATAGAGCCACTGGCAGGGCCTTAGCCAGAAAAAGTTTTCGGGGCAACAAAAAAAAGTCGTAGGGGGGGGGGCATTTTGGAGGTTATTACGTTTCTTACGCTATTTTTTTCAAATTTCAAAATTTTTTAAAGTTTTTAGAAATGGAAGCATTCCGACGATGCCGATAGGAACCACCGGGAAAATAATTGGGATTTTTGTTAATAAGCATCATTAGAATTTAGCAACGCAAAAAATAAAATAAAATTTCGGTTTTCGGTTAACCGGGTGTCGGCCAAAAACCAAAACCGAAAACCGGGGGGTCGGGAAACCGGCCTAACCGAAAACCGGTACCCCCGGTTTAAAACCGACCGCCCACAACCCTACACTACACCATTGGATGGAAAGCTCGAATATCCTTTACTAAATTTAATACTTGCAGGATCCGCAGTCAAATCGGAGCCTGTTGCAGGATTGAACTTCAAAATTGTTTGCAGGACCGGATCCTGCAGTATTAATCCTGCAATCCTGCAATTCTGCTAATCCTGCAAAAGCCCAAAAGTGCAGGATTACGGACCGGATCCTGCAAAATCCTGCGCAGGATCCGGTCCTGCGCCGCACTCTAATCCTGATCCAGGAAATCGGACATGAATTTCCGGAAAAGCCGGGCTTTGATACTAATATTTACCACGGATAACCTATAAAATTGGTTTTCTACCAAAAGGAAAAAAGGTACAACACTATTTTCTTAGAGATTTTTAGTAAATTAAGAATAAATCTCACTGGTTTGGCCAAGTTCACTTCTCCACCTGTAAATCGTTCTTAAACTGAGGCCCAACTCTTTTGCGACAGTTTTATCAATTTCGTGATGAAAAGAGTTTTTGAATCCGTCCCGCTTTAACTCGGCTTTCATTTGATCAAATTTCTCTACCAAATTGTTTCGCTCATTTTTTGGATTTCTTCGATTTGCGTGGAATTTGTCACCAATTTTACGTTTTCGCTCAGCAATATTATCATTTGAAGTAATTTCTTCCCCATTTTTGCATTATCAGAGTGATCGGGCTCTGTGAGAGTAGGATTCTGATCAGTTGAATTGGTTTCAATTTGTCCAATCTGATCAGTTGAATTGGGTTCAATTTGTCCAATCTGATCAGTTGAATTGGATTCAATTTGTCCAATTTGGGTGTTCTGCCGGTCGATTTGGTGATGGACATGTTGTCCAAAGTTTGTTGGCGGCGGCGTTTTCAAATCTTGGGCTTCATCTTTGTCCCACCAGCCTTCTCCGAATATTTCATCAAATGTTTTGAGCTCCAATTTTACGGATTCGGCTTTATCAAGTGAATTTGATGCAATAAATGAGACCAAAATTAAAATCCAAAACTCTTCCATTTTATTTTTGCAAAAAAAATCTCTGAATTTAGGGGCATTTACTGCTATAAATTCCCATTATTTTATTTAAACGGAAAATTTGATAAGGAAAAAATTGTCAACAATTTTTGTGTTAAGTAATTTCTCAAAAATAATAATTCACATTTTTAAATATTAAATAAATTTTATTTAGCTTGGTAAAAAATTATTGAAAGTAATAAATGACAGCCCACAATTAAATTGGCATTTCATATAAATGATATTTTTTAATAATCATCTCACCCGAATCAATATTCCCTTTTGAACCGGGACAAAATCAATATTCCTGGCATATTATAAATATTTTTCTAACATTTAAACAGGGAAACAAATAAATATTCCTGACTTATTATAAATATTTTCCTTAACCTTTTGAACCGGGACTAAATCAATATTCCCCACGTCTCATAAATATTTTATCGAAAAAATGACATTTTCGCTTCTAAAGTCAAGGATTAGCACCTCAAACCTTCCTAGAAACAGTTTTTTTATCAAACTTTAAAATAGTAAACACAGATTTTTGGCATTTTAATTATGACCTGTTTTCTATTAAATAAGAATTTAAATCAAATCAAAACAAAATTTCAAAAATATTGATAATGATGTTAATTATGAACAAAAAATGCTCAAAAATGACAAAAAAAAAAGTCTAATCAATGTTTTCATTGCAAAATAAGTTTACTGCAATTATTGGCTTTTATTACAAATTTTGTATTGGTTAATATTTTTAGAAAACTAATTAAGTGATAAATAAAGTTTATGTAAAAATAAAAAAATTCCATCCGAATAAATGAATACATCCTTAAATGTTTTTTCTTGTTATAAATTATAATACCGTATTTTTCCTATTAGTAACCCATGGGTTACTATTGTTCAAAAAAATAGAAAATATGTTGGGACTTAGGTAGGTAGATAATTTAAAAGTTCACGGCT
>MEIZ01000246.1:52700-66062 GCA_001723225.1 Globodera ellingtonae | reverse complement strand
AAAAAATCTTTTTATCGACTGAGAATTGCTTTTATTTTATTAAAAACGGGAGCACCAGCTCTACTATTACCCTTTAACTTTTTAATCAAATCACTTTAACAAAATTATGTTACCCTCATTTTTTCCAGTATATTCAGCAATCAAGCCTTCAGAGAGCGTAAGGCCCGTGCCACATGCACCGGATCCCATTGTTTTGACGGGTTGGCACTAATATTTTATTTATTATTTTTAATTTATTTTATTGCATCGAAAACCTGCGCTTTCTTACCAAATTTGATACACAGATCACGAAAAATAAAACTTTCTTTAGGGATTTATTTTTATTTGGTATATATATGTAAATAATAAAACTTTATTTTTTCTTCTGAAAATCCTCCTCAATTGGAGAGCTTAAATGATGTTCCTATTCCTATAATTAATTTGAGAAAAAATAAATAGATAATCTATTTTGTAAATGGGCAAAATTACTTATATAGCAGGGATGTCGTCCGTTCCGTATTCCGTGTTCCGTATTATTTTTAGCATTCCGTAATTTCGTCTTCCGTATTTTCCAAAAAATATGGAAAACGCTTCCAAAACTTGCTTCCTTTGCGCGCCGTACCTTTCAGCTCCCTGCACGAGCATCGCAAGCGAACAGCTGTTTAGTGCAGCAAGAGATGTGTACAATTATCGCCGTTCGAGTCTTTCAACCGAAACTGCTGAAATGATTCTTTTCCTTAAAAAATCGATCCCRGACATCAACTATTCATATTAAGTCTGTTTTTCATTCGCATAAAATAATGCCCATTCAATACAAAAATAAGGAAATGATTGACGATTTTGTGGCGTATCTTATTTTTGTTTACAAAACACGTTACTTTTTTGGACGCAAAATTAAAAAATCCAGCAATCCCGCGCGGGATCCCGCAAATTTAAAATGCGGGATTGCGGGATTAATCCCGCAAATCCGCTCCCGCACGACTTTCCGAAAAAAAATCCAGCAGCGGAATCCCGCAAATGCCATTTTGCCGAGCTCTATTGCAAACCCCTAAGAATGGAATTTTTCGGCAGAGAATGTAATATTTTGTGGCTTCGTATCCCGTGATTTGCGTGATTTGGGGGATTCTGTATTCCGTGATTTGGGTGATTCTGTATTCCGTGGTTTTGGCTAATTTCGTATCCGTGATTTGCGTAATTAGTCTTCTGTGATTTTGGGTATAATGATTCCGTATTCCGTGATTTTGGGTGATTCCGTATTCCGTGATTTTGGCTAATTTCGTATCCGTGATTTGCGTGATCCGTCTTCTGTGATTTTGTGCAATGATTCCCTATTCGGTGATTTTTGACAATGATTCCCTATTCAGTGATTTTGGGTAATTTCGCATCCCGTGATTTGCGTGATGCCGCCTCTTCAAGTTCAAAAAATAGTTTTAAATTAAGCAGAAATTGCCAGGCCTGGCATTGAAGATCTCATTAACAATATAGACAACACTCGATAAAATAGGCAAGCATAAGCGGGTGACAGACAACCCCCTCGTATGCACAAAACGGAGAGAGATTTCGTTCTCGTCTTCCGTATTATTTCCACCACCGGTAGGTATCCGTCTCAATCTGGCCGAGCTTTCTGTTCGACGTGGCTGAGGTGGACCGCCGAAAGCCTACGGAGAAGCCCAAACTGTAGGAAACAAACTCTTCCTCTAAGTAAACTCTCCAAATAGTTCTGATTTGAAAGTATATAACTCTTTTTGTTAACCAAAAGCTAAACAATTTGAAAATTCGTGAAAACGTTAATTGAATAAAGGGTGCAGCACTTCACGCGCGCCCCRGATCGGGCTCAGAGACTATAAAAGCTTAACGCGCCCTCAGTTATGCATTCCTTTTTCACCCGACGTTTTCCACTGAACGAAGCATCCGATCGCCACCGCTTTCAACAATTTTCCTTAAATAATCGCATCCCCTTGTGGTCATGGCAATAAAGCATTTTTAATCATACTGAGTTCAATTCGTGTTCAATAACACCCATCAAAATCCAGGGATGGGCTTTTTTTACGACACAACGGCCGGGATACCTGTTCGAGTCCTCACCCAAACTGAATCTGACTCCTAAACCCAAGTCCAGGCTGTTTGAGGTACCTTGGCGATAAAGAGTCGGACACTCTGACGACGCTGACTGGTCATCAAACAAGTTTAAGGAACATCTTCGCATCATTCTCAGAAGAAAGGAGCAAATTGACTCTATCCAACCGAAAAAAAAGCAGCAACCCCTCCAGAATTTTGCCTCGGGCAAGAACATTCGATTAATGTTGTCCACGCAGAGGATGAGTCCCAATCCCTTCAAGGAATTCTTTTTGTACGATGGTAGTAATCACTCATACATTTTACCGTTTTCTCAAAACAATTGAAACTAGCCTTAGATCCAATGACCATTTCTTTAGGTGTTTTCAATTCCAAGGCTCACAAAGCCATTCCCTCCTTYGTCACTCGGTTTGGCATCCGGTCGCTCCCCAATTGTTAATGCAAATACAGTCGAAGAACTTACCCATGCCACCCAATTTTGTTCCCTTTTCTCCGGAATTAATAGGATGCCACGATTTAACCCGCCGTAGAAACCGTCCTGCTGATCATTCTGCTTGGAATCGAAAATCATAAAACCCTTAGCCAAAACGTACCTTCACTTCTGGCAACCGACGCGCTTATGTTTGCTTGTACATTTTGGCCACCACGCTGGAGAATGACGAAAACCCCCGCACCATTTTTGTAACTTTTGTCGAGTGTTTGGCGTTCCTCTAGCCCCCATTCTAAATGAATTCGCAAACTTCAACCCCACTTGACTTGCACACTGAAACCGACCTYTCGGCCCCACTGTCCGTCTTGCATTTGGCCCCTAAGRATTCTGATCAGTTGAATTGGGTTCAATTTGTCCAGAGTGATCAGACTCTCTGAGAGGAGGATTCTGATCAGTTGAATTGGGTTCGAGTTGTCCAATTTGGGTGTTCTGCCGGTCAATTTGGTGATGGACATTTTGTCCAAAGTTTGTTGACGGCGGAGTTTTCAAATCTTCGGCTTCATCTTTGTCCCACCAGCCTTCTACGAATAATTCGTCAAATGTTTGGAGTGGCAATTCTTCCAATTTGTCTGCCGGCAAGTCAAATGTTTCTGTCGGGTTCGAGTCCGCTTGAGTACAAACATTTATACCGTATTTCCTGTAATTTAGCCCCATGCTGTATTAGTACCCCATGCTCTAATAGAGCCCCCCTTTTTGGGGGGGTTGAAAAAAGAGCCCCATGCTMTAATAGAGCCCCCCCCCCAAAATTWAAAAAAAAAATCGAACAAATAATAAACATTTCGCCATAATTAATCATTTTCGCTATTTCCATGTCATGATTTTTTACTTCCACGTTAGCGTTTCTAATTTAGGCGATTTCACCAATTCTAGTAACGACTTTATTTTAAAAAATGTTGTGCACACCAATCGTTAGTCGAGTTGAAAAGCGGTTTATTTAAAAGATTGTAAAATGCATATTATCGGTTTGAGTTTGCAATTTAATTTTATTAAATATATGTTAATTAATTTAATCTTTTATTATATAAAATATTTAGGTATTAAAATTGATCGGAATTCTGTAAGAGATTGGATAAAACAAGAAATGGATTTGAAAAAAATGTTAGTATATTTTTTGCAAATCTACCTAAATTTATTTCTGCTTTAAGGATGCAATCTTCCAGCCGAAAACGCGTTCATGGCGGAGGAAGAAAGCTCACTGACGCTGATTTTGACAATGCACTTGCAAAGTGGATCAAGGAATTGAGAGTGAGGAAATTGCGTGTTTCTCGCAATATGATTTTAACCGAGGCAAAAAAAAATCTGTTCGCAATACCCAAATATGGATTTTTCAGTAATTTTTTCTTTATTTATCTAAACTAAAACAGAAAAAATTTAGGGCAGTAAAGGATGGCTTGATTGCTTTATGAAACGCCACAATTTTACTTTGCGCAGACCGACTTCGGTGGCGCAAAAGCCACCAGATCGATGGAAAACATGATGCTCTTATTCATGTTTGTAAGGTTGAGAAACAATTTAAAATTTGTATATTGGCTGTAATTTAGAAGGATGGTGCGATTCCAAACGGTCTGGCCTTATTGCAGCAGCGCCGACAATAAGAGGATATGAACAAATTGGTCGAGGAAATTGATTTAAATGAAGATGACAACCTCGGAAGCGTTTTTTCAATTGAACTTTAATGTTTTGTGTCAATGATATCGAATATTTTTGTTATTCAATAATAAAATTCCTATTCAGTCATTGATTTTGCCAGTAAAAAGGGTCAAAATTGTTCAAAAATTGCTAAAAATTTGTGCAAAAATTGCAAATTTGTTAGCTTTTTCTGAAAAAAAAGGTTGAACAATAAAGCCCCATGCTCTAGTAGAGCCCCATGCTCTAATAGAGCCCCCCTTTTTGGGGAGGTTGAACAATAGAGCCCCATGGGGCTCTATTACAGGAAATACGGTATATCCTTTTTCCTCTACTCACATAATTTTCTTCCCCTAATAATAAAAATATTTTAATAATTTTTAAATATTTTTTAATTAAATTGCGAGCTAAAACAAGAATTTTTGAAATAAATTCATCACACTTCCTGAATTTTTGCTTCAATTTTCTTAACAAATATCATTAAAATGTTCAAAAAATTTCTCCGGCGGCGCCTGTCGGCGCCGCCGGACATCCTCCACTCTTACGTACCAGTTTTTCCCCGAAATTCCGAAGTAAAATGTTTAATTTTGCTAAAATTTTGATGAAATTTCTTAACAAAATTAAGTCAAAATTTCAAAAATTTTTCTCGGCGGCGCCTATCGGCACCGCCGACCCCCACCACCTAAAAGGCAGAATCCCAAAAAAATGATATGATAAAATTGAAGTTAAAGACAATGAGGAAGGTATTTTTGAATAACAAAAATTTTTTGTTTTACCATTGAACACAAAAAAAATTTCCCTTGAAAAGTCCCGGTTAGTCCCGGACCGGTCCCGGTTGAAAATGTTGGTCCCGGTCCCGGTTATTCTGGTCCCGGGAAGTCCCGGTCCCGGTTTTTCCTAAAAGTCCCGGTACCGTCCAACCCTAGTTTTAATAATCAATTATAACAATGTTTGGAGCGTCCAAAGCCCATTTTATAATTCATATTTTTCCATATTTCGCGATTTTTATCCATATTTCACTATTTTCAAAAATTCCTTAATAAAAATGCAATAAAATCGAAAAATACACCACTAAGGATCGACTTTTTAAATGACTTTTTCGCAACTAAAAATTCTGCCACCAAAAAATATCGCATTGTTTGAATTTGAGCCGGATAAATTAATCAAAGCTGACTACGTCGAAAAAGACCAAAATTGGGACGAATTTTACTGACCTCGGTACCAGGGATGGGCAAAATCGGAAAATAAAATCCGAAACCCGAAATTCCGAAACCCCAAAAAATCCCGAAATTTCCGAAACCCTGAAATCCGAAATCGAAAATAAAAGCCGAAACCCGAAATCCGTAATTCCGAAACCCCAAAAATCCCGAAATCCGAAAGTAGATCCAGAATGCACCAGAATTTTTTAAAAATCCAGARTGCACCAGAATTTACTGTTCCGGAAAGCCATCTGAACCAGAATTTGGTTCCCGGAAAGTCAGTATGCACCAGAATTTGGTTCCCGGAAAGTCAGTATGCACCAGAATTTGTTATTTGATCTTCTGTAAATCCAGAATGCACCAGAATTTGATGAACTTGAAAGCCACTTGGTCCAGAATTGGTGTTCGGGAAAATCTGAATTGGCCAGAATTTGACATTTGATGTTCCGGAAAGCCAGTCAAGTCTCCGCGGGGATTGGATTGTGTCCCAATTGACAAGTTATGCAGAGTTTTGTCCAGGTCACTATGTCCG
Source organism: Globodera ellingtonae (assembly GCA_001723225.1). Lineage (NCBI taxonomy): Eukaryota > Metazoa > Nematoda > Chromadorea > Rhabditida > Heteroderidae > Globodera > Globodera ellingtonae. The sequence goes on along the minus strand of MEIZ01000246.1, from coordinate 60,160 downwards.
AATGCATTTTGGGCCACTAATAATTGCGGCATTTTGGCAAGGTCTTCCAATAATTCAGATGCCCAGCCTCCAACAATAATGAGTGGGATGGCCCCTGAGGGAAATGGGACAAATTTTGGGTGGGGGGGGGGCGTACCCACTTTCCTCCAAATATGCAAAAATGCCAAAATATGCACCGATATGCAAAAAAATGTGCACGAACCCCAAAATGCTTCAAATTTTATTAATAGGGGGGAACAGATTTACGCACCAATAATAACAATTGTTTGCCAAATATGAAAATCTGTTTTTTTGTTTAATTGCATTTTTCGTGTTTTATAGACCAAGAGAAAAGAGGTGAAATTATTCCATAACAGATTTAGTAAATATTTAAGTAAATCTCATTTGTCAAAAAAAATATTTAAAATCATCAGATGCCAAATCGTTTTTTCCAAATCATTGACCATTCATTCAAATAATTCCCGAATTCGAGTTCTCAATTTCCTGAACATTTGCCGCGGCATTCTCTTCCACAGAATGCCCATCGGCAGAATTTGGATGAATTTGCTGTCGTTTAAATTGCTTTTTCCATTTATACAAAGTGTTTGTTCCAATTTTTAACCTTTTGGCAATGTCTACATCTCTAATTTTAGGATTTTGGTCTTTAATTTCATAATAACGCTTCATCAATTCCTTTTGTTCGAGGTGAGCGTATTTATGTTTTTGTGCTGTAAAATAATTTTTAATTTTATTTAAATAAATTAATAAAATTGGGCTCGAAATACTCACCGGTTTGGCCAAGTTCACTTTTCCATCTGTAAATTGTTCTATCAGTTATGCCCAACTCTTTCGCGACAGTTTCATTTATTTCTTTGTATGAATTTTTGAATCCGGCCCGCTTTAACTCGGCTTTCTTAAGATCAAATTTTTCTACCAAATGTTTACGTTCTTCTTTTTTCTTCCCAATGTTATGCATTTTTTGACTTAGGCCAAATTTTTTTTTCCATTTATATATTTTTTTGCGATTGACTTTTAAATGTTTAGCAATTTTATTTTCAATTTCATTCCATTCTTTTGTTGAATATTTTCCGTTTTGCTTAAATTCGTCTTTTATTGCGTGGAATTTGGCAACAATTTTACTTTTTCGCTCATTTTCATCAATAATTTCGTTTGAAATGGCATTATCAGAGTGATCAGCCTCTGTGAGAGGAGGATTCTGATCAGTTGAATTAGGTTCAATTTGTCCAATCTGATCAGTTGAATTGGGTTCAATTTGTCCAATTTGGGTGTTCTGTCGGTCGATTTGGTGATGGACATTTTGTCCAAAGTTTGTTGGCGCCGGCGTTTTCAAATCTTCGGTTTCATCTTTGTCCCACCAGCCTTCTCCGAATATTTCATCAAATGTTTTGAGCTCCAATTTTACTTTTACAGATTCGGCTTTGTCCAGTGAATTTGTTGCAAAGAATGCCGCCAAAATTAAAATCCAAAATTCTTCCATTTTATTAGGGCAAAATAAACTCTGAATTTAGGGGCATTTACCGTGTACACTCTTGTAATCCCACTGCAGAGAGGGCGGGATTATTAGAGAGCGCGGGATTCAGGACTTTGAATGTGCCAAGCTATTTTTTGATTGCGTTTCTTTTAATTAATTTTTTAGGGGTTGTCATGTCTGACATCTGGAAATATTACGACAAAAATTCTAACGAAGAAGCGCAATGCCAAATTTGCAAGAAAGTGTTGCCGGAACATTAAAATTTTTTAGTGTTTGATAAAAGAAAAAGCTTTTCCTTGAAAAGTCCCGGTTGGTCCTGGTACCGGTTGAAAATCTTGCACCCGGTCTCGGTTTTTCTGGTCCTGGGAAACCGGGAACAAATCAATATTCCATATTTCCTATATATTTTTCTTAAATAGTATTCATTTTATAAAAATAACGATTGATTGACAATATTCAAATGAAAAAATATTTAAAATAATTAATAATTAATTGGCCCCTGAGGAAAAACGACATTTCGCCACAAGTGAAGGTTTTTTTTCGTTGCTTTTCCTCCAACTTGCGAATCGGGGCTTTTTTTAGCACATAATGCCTCTGGGAAAAAATGTCCGGAATTCCCTAAAATTGATAATTTTTAGTGCCTATAAATTAGGAGTGCCATCTGTCCTTATAAAAATGTGGAAATCAATTAATTCGCTTTGTTCAACCGTAACCGATTCAGCAATTCTTAATGCCACTCGAAATTTTAAAAAATCTGGYCAGTCGATCTTTAGGGGTGCATTTTTCGGGGATAAATCATAAATCAAAAAAACATAAAATGGGAGAAATGAAATCTTTGTATTAAATGAAAAAGCCCTCCTAATGGATTTCTTACAACAAGCCACTTTTATATTGCCCAACTTTCGCTGTTTGCCGGTGGAATTGACGTGGAATTGGCCCAATTATGCCAATGCCAATGCTTTCTATTGATTCATGTGTATCCGGGATGTAACCGGAAACCAAAAAAGGCCTCGGCKTGCAAAAACATGTCCGGAAATACGAGAATTTAAAAATCCCAATAAGTTGGCATTTTCTAATTTTTCTGATCTTGTTTTTTTTTCTTAACAAATATCATCAAAAATTCACATTTCTCAACCCCCTCACGCTCAAGGAAAATTTTTACATTATCGATAATAAAAAAACTGTCTTCAACATTAATTGCCTCAAAAAGATAACTCAACTTTTAACAAGGTTATAAATTTTAAATATTCACCAAATTTTGTTAGGCAAAAAAAATTACAATTTGATCTGAATTGTCTATCCAGGGATAAGATTTTTAGGTTTACCTTTTTGCCACTATTTTTGTCTCTATTTGGGCATTTTTTGAAAATTTTTAGAAAAAAATGCGATAAAATTTGAATTTTTTTGTCAAATCCTTCATAGAATTTCGCGCCTTTTTAGGAGCCTATTTTAAGTAGCAGTCCTACTGATTGATATTTTTACCAACTAAAAAACAAGTTTAAGCTATTATTGCCAAGGGTGGGCAAAATCGGAAAATAAAATCCGAAGCCCCAAAAATCCAAAACGATTTAAAACCCGAAAACACAAAAATCCCCAAATTATAAAACCCGAAACCCAAAATTTTTTTAAAGGCAATATAAATCCCATTTTTTGCACCTATTTTTCATTATGAAGCAGATAATATATTTATTAATATTTGTAAAAAATTTAAAATATTTATTATTCTTTAAATTTCGTTTTTGAAAGAATATTTCTTTTCCTCTTTAAACGCGAAAAGGTAAACAACTTTTATCTAAGCCCGTAGTGAGCGTTTTTCTTGCCAGATTTTAACTTATCAAATTTTCGTTTAAATTATTAAATTAATTGAATTTCATATAAAGGTCCTTAATTCAGATTATTTTGCAAGAATAAAATGGAACATTTTTGCATTTTTAATTTTGGTGTCAATCTTCGCAACAAATTCACTCGAAAAAGCCGAATCCGAATCCGTAAATTGGAGCTCAAAACATTTGATGAAATATTCGGAGAAGGCTGGTGGGACAAAGAAGCCGCCGAAGATTTGAAAACGCCGCCGCCAACAAACTTTGGACAAAATGTCCATCACCAAATCGACCGGCAGAACACCCAGCTTGGACAAATTGAACCCAATTCAACTGATCAGCTTGGACAAATTGAACCCAATTCAACTGATCAGCTTGGACAAATTAAAACCAATTCAACTGATCAGCTTGGACAAATTAAAACCAATTCAACTGATCAGCTTGGACAAATTAAAACCAATTCAACTGATTAGCTTGGACACATTGAACCCATCAACTGATCAGCTTGGACAAATTGAATCYAATTCAACTGATCAGAGCTGAGTTAAAGCGGGCCGGAATCAAAAACTCTCAAAATGAATTAGATAAAAGCTCAGTGGTTAAACTGGGTGCCGTAATTTAATTTTGATTAAGGTTCATGTTTCTCGAGTTAAAATTTTTAAATTATTTTTATTTTATTTCCTGGCGTGGTGCAATGGTACGCATTGTAACTACATTATTAATTCATCCCGTATGACGGTTTTTTGCAGAAAATTTTTTCTGAATTGGGTTCAATTTGTCCAAGTTGGGTGTTCTGCCGATCGATTTGGTGATGGACATTTTGTCCAAAGTTTGTTGACGGCGGAGTTTTAAAATCTTCGGCTTCATCTTTGTCCCACCATTCATCTACGAATAATTCGTCAAATGTTTGGAGTGATATTTTATTAATATTATCCCACCCGAATTAATATTTCCCTTTTGAACCGGGACCAAATCAATATTCCTGTCGTCTCTTAAATACAAATGAAATACTTTAAATAATTTAAATTTTCGTCTCCGTTTTTTAGCATTATTTATTTATATTTTTGTGCCGGGTCGGCTTTGTGCCTCCAAAAAAATCAACTAGCCTGGCTTCGGGTTTCCTTGAAAAAATTTCAGATTTYGGGTTTCGGATTCTGGAAAAATTTTGGGATTTCTTGAATTCGGATTTAAAATCCTTTGGGATTTTTGGTTTTCCGGAATTTCGGAACTCGGATTTCGGATTTTATTTTCCGATTTTGCCCATCCCTGCTATGCAGGCACCCCTTCCGCACCCTTCCCTTGCCCTATTTCTAGGGTTGGACGGGACCGTGATGGGATATCCCGGTTTTTTCAGGTCCCGGTCCCGGTCGGGACAGGACTTTTGTGTCTTTTTCACCCTAAATATAAAGTGCATCACAAGCTTTTTATTGTATGTGCCATGCTATTTTTTGATTGCGTTTCTTTTAATTAATTTTTTAGGGGTTGTAATGTCTGACATCTGGAAATATTACGACATACGAATTTTTCTTTTTTTGGTTTGCGCTCGATTTTCTAAAATTATTTTGTTGAGTGGGGAGAGGGGGGTATCGGCGGTGCCGATAGGCGCCGCCGAGACAATTTTTTGAAATATGCCAATTTGAGCAAAAGGGGGGGGGGGTCAGCCCCTGGGGTATCCCAATCAACGTCTACCACTGTATCGGTGTGGCGCTTCATCTTCGCTCTCTTTCTTAGTGCTCATTGACCTTGTGGGTGGTGGGAAACTAAATGAGTTTGGGTAATTTCTACTTTTTATGCACACTTAAAAGCTTTTGCAGGTATCTTTAGAATTAATCGATTTATGTCTCTTGATTCTTTTTGATTGTCTTTCTCCGTGTTTACGTGACTATTCTCCAAATTTTGTTTAAATTTTTTTGCTTTTTCCTTATTGACTTTGATGATTTTGTCGGTTTTCTCAAGGTTTTTAACGCTTAAAACTGGGCTATTTATTTCGGTAATTTTCCAAGGACCGGTCCAGTGAGCTTTGAATTTATGTTATTCGTCCGTGGGCCAATGGTCGATTATGATCATGCTTCCTTTTTGTCTTTCCAGCGCCTTTTTCATTGCCATTTTACGCTTTCGGTAATGCTCACAAGTTCTTTTGAATACTGCTCAACGTCATCCGAAATATCCTTTTCTCCGGTTTTTATTTAGTCCTCCCTCTTTAATCTCAAATCAATTGGCATTACGGATCGCGTAGAAATAAAATGAAAAATGGGGTTTGTCCTGTGGACGCGTGAATGCTCGATGCCAATTTGTATTATTCCTTTCTTTCCAAAAAGTGTTTCTATAATTAGGGGTTTCCTAATTAAAATTTCTTCGGAATGATTTTTGTTTGAATCGGTTTGAATTTTCGGGTTAGGCCTGATGGATTTGGTTGACATTTTCCACCTGAGCACTGCTCAATTTTTCGCGCGCGCATTCTGTGCCTCTTCCTCTTCGTTTTCAATACTTTTCGGTACTGAGGCATCAGTACATTACCCAAAAGTACCGAACAAAACTTTTTGAAAACCGAAGGTACCTACCAAATAAAGTTGAGTAGCGAAAACAAGTACCGAACGGAAAAATGTGGTAATATATTTRAATTTTTTCAACATTTCTCTGTAGGATCACGTGGCGCAGTGGTTAAACTTTTAAGAAAATTCTATTTTGTCTAAAGTTCGAGTCCTCGAGTGAAATTCCATTTTATTCTTTTAATCGAATGCCCTGGTKGTGTGATGGTGAGTGACGTGGTTGCTCGGGGGTTTAAAGCCCGACGGTGTAAATAGTTTTTTCTGTTTTTCAATTAATTTCATGGGTAAAAAACAGTTTTTCAAAAAAATTTTTAAATATTTCTGATTTTAAAAATATTAAGGTAACCTAGAAATTTTTTATTTTTTATTAGCGAATTTACTTAACATTAAAAAATTCACCAAATAATGCTAGTGTCAAAAAATAGAGAAAATAAGGAGCATTTAAATAAATTAATTTTTTGAAAAGACTCGGCCCAAGAAAAGTTGATCTTTCCAAACTCATTTATAAACATTTGATAAAGCCAAAATTTCCAAAATAAATGAGTTTTKGTAAAAAATTACTCTAAAAAATTTTGGTAATCCTCCCTGATTCCTTTGCAGCTTTGTAAAAGAAGCCAGAATAAATGGCTCTTGGTTTTGTATGCTGCCAAAGTACTAACTGTCCAACAGCTCTACGTAGCGGTGGATGACCTCCAGGCACAGTCTCTCACCTATTAACGAAACATTTTAAAATAAAATGTGCGCAAAAATACTAATTTGGAAAAAGTGATTTTTTTAATCGCATGAAAAAAATTTTCAAATGGACTTTCTAAGCAAAATAATTTGCCTGTAATTGTWCGCATTATTTTAGTTAAAAGAATTTGGCTTTGAACGAATTGATCTTTTCAAGAAACCAATAAAAAGCGTTGGATTAATAAAACATTGACATTTTATTGACAAAACTAGTTTATTATTAAAATTATGCCTAATTCTTTTTTCCATTTGTATATTTTTTTGCGATTGACTTTTAAATGTTTTGCAATTTCATTTTCAATTTGAGTTCTTTCTTTTGTTGAATATTTTCCTTTTTGCTTAAGATCTTGTTTCATTACGTGGAATTTGTCAACAATTTTACGCTTTCGCTCATCTTCGGCAATATTTTCGTTCTGTTCATTTTTGGCATTATCAGAGTGATCAGACTCTGTGAGAGGAGGATTCTGATCAGTTGAATTGGGTTGAATTTGTCCAATTTGGGTGTTCTGCCGGTCGATTTGGTGATGTAAATTGTGTTCAAGCGTTAATTTATGCCATTCTTCGGCTTTGATGGAAAATTCRATTGAAAAATTGTCATGAATTTTGTGTTAAAGAATTTCTCGCAAAAATATCATACATTTTAATGAATAATAAATATTCAAAAAATGATATAAAATAACTAAAATTGTGAATTTTTTAGATGAGAAGAAAGGAGGAAAAGAAGATTGGAAAATTTTGAAAATATTTTATATCTAAAAATTGTCTGAAAATATGTTATTTGATACACTGATTACGAAACGCCCAAACCGGTTGAAGGAGCAGTAACTGAACAACCAACAGGAACTCCTAAACCCGCTGAGGGAGCAGTAACTGAACAACCTGCAGAAA
>MEIZ01000246.1:32642-44480 GCA_001723225.1 Globodera ellingtonae | reverse complement strand
GAACCGGGACCGAATCAATAAATATTCCTGACATTCGTAAATATTTTCCTACTAATATTCATCATTTTTATGCAAATGGCGATCGACTATGATAGCCAAATGAAAATATTATGCATCAGGGATGTTAACTCGATGCCCACAAACATAACCGGAATCCGTAAACCGGAATTCCGGCTTCTAAAAAAGTTTGGAATTTACGGAATCCGGAAAATTTCTTCTTTATTCTTATTGATTTTGTCCTTTTTCGCCGTCTTAGCGACACAAAAAGCTTGGTTTTCGTTTCGGTTCGGGTAACCGACCGTGAAAATCCTACTAAATAGCTTACAAATGACAATTGTTAGCTTTAAATTCCCTTTGATATTATAAAGCTCAGAGACATTTTTGCCCTTATTTGTAAAGGCAAAATTGAAAAACGCCGGCGCCAACAAACTTTGGACAAAATGTCCATCACCAAATCGACCGGCAGAACACCCAAATTGGACAAATTGAATCCAATTCAACTGATCAGAATCCTCCTCTCACAGAGTCTGATCACGCTGATAATGCTAAAATTGGTGAAGAAATGAATTCAACTGAAAACATTGCTGAAGACGAGCAAAAACGTAAAATTATTGACAAATTCCATGAAATGAAAGACGAATTTAAGGGAAAAGGGAAATATTCGGCAAGAGAATGGAATGAAATTGATAAAAAAATTGCTGAACATTTACATGTCAATCGCACAAAAATATATGAATGGAAAAAAGAATTAGGCCTAAATCAAAAAGTGTTCAATSAAAAAGAAGAACGTAAACATTTTAAGAAATTTGATCAGAAGAAAGCCGAGTTAAAGCGGGCCGGGTTCAAAAACTCTCAAAATGAATTAAATAAAATTGTGGCGAAAGAGTTGGGCCTCAGTTTTAAAACAATTTACAATTGGAAAAGTGAACTTGGCCAAATCAGTGAGTATTTGAAGACCAAATTTATTTCTTTATTTAAAATACTTTTACAGCACCAAAACATAAGCACTCTTACAGCGAACAAAAGGAATTAATGAAACATTATTATGAAATTAAGGGCAAAAATTCTAAAATTAGTGACAAGGAAATTGTTAAATTGTTGAAGATTGGAACTGATACTTTGGTTAGATGGAAGAGACAATTTAMACRASMGCAATTCAATCCAAAGTCTGTCGCTGGACTTTCTGTGGAAGAGAATCCACGGCAAATGTTCATGAAATTGGCAACTCGAATTTGGAAAAGATTTAAATGGCCAATGTTTAAAAGCACCCCAAATCTGTCACATTTTGGCATTGTTCTCTCTAGAGACTGTAGCTAAAGTAGGGAAGGGATTATGAAAACTGATGATATGGGGGAAGTGGCCGGAGGGTCACCTTAAATACATGTAGGGAGTGGACCGAGGGGGTGGAGCTTGTGCACGGGGGGGTTTAACCGAAGGGTTTGGATGTAAACCGGCGGCAGGGGACACACTTACCGAGGACGTTTTCTACCGTACGCCTTCCGCGGGGAATCCAGAACTGCTTGCGTATTATTGAGAGGGTGTGGAGTGGGCTGGAAGGAGGTTGGTGAGGTGGGTTTCAAAAATGATCAAGCGAGTAAAATGGGACTTTGGGGGTAAATAGATGGGTTCGATGGTTGGAAGGGAAGTTCGCTGTGTTCGAGTCGGCCCCGAGACCTCGCAGGCCCTGGGGATCAGAATAAATGGCCAGTGCAGCATTCTCCCGGTCCGGGGGTGGGTTGGCCGATTGTTCCTGCTTGATTACGGTATGTAATGCCGACCGAATCTCGGGGAGGGTTAAAGAAAGGCTGCGAGGCCACTGTTTTGGTTGGTTAGGGGTTGGTGCACGCCACGGGGTCGGGACATTGGGGCGCCGTATGCCCGTCTTTAAGGCATTTGAGGCAACGGCGGGGGAACTTTAGCCGTTGGTATCGAGAGTCGGGGTTGGGGTAGCGGGTGCAGTACGTTGAACGGTGCTCTGGAGTTTCGCAGAAAAGGCAGGTTCGGAATGGGGTTCGGGAGTTGGGCTGGCTTATACGTGCGGGGTGGTGAGCTGAGTGAAAGGTGAGGGAGGAAATATAGGAGGAACCCGGTGGAGGAGAATTACCGGAGTATTGCCAATTGAGCATGAGCTTAGATGGGGGGCTGGGCTTAGGGAGAAGGTTTGGATTTGTTCCTTCCGTTTGAGGATTGCCCGTAATTTGTCCCTCAACTTATCCGTTGTCCACGTGTCATTGGTTTCCTTCGCGATGAAAATTTCGCCCAAAATGAACCGTGGGAGGCGTTGCTCAACCTCCATTTGAAGGGTGATGGTGTTCGAGGAYYGGKTCTGCTGTCACATCTGCACACAAATGGCCTCCAACTGTTAGAGCGGAGGTCGCCGCAGAAGAAATGCAGTCCCCGGCAAAAGTGGGAAGAGTTGCCTTCGGGAGGTGGATGAGGGAATGAGTTGTTGGAGGTGGGATGGCACCGGGCATTAGGGTAAGGGCCCCAACGAGGACTTGTTTCTCTGCTCGGAGGCCACGGAGGTAGATTCGGATGTCGGCAGTAATTTTGGGGAAGGGGGTCACCGCCACGAAGGCGTCATAAAGGGGCCGTGGTTTGTTCGGCTCCAGTCATAATGGTGCGTAAAGTCATCCATTGGGAGCTCGCCTCGGAAAGGGTGGCATAGACTTCCCAAGCGTCCTGGGCTTCATTTTCAAGGGAGGCAATGACTGCTCGGACAGAGTGGTGGTAGACGGGATCACTTTGTCCCGCGGGGCGCAGAACCTGGGGGGGGGGGGTTAAAACATAGATTTTAAAAATCTTAGATGTTGTCAGATCTAAAAAGTATTGTCAGATTCGTGATCAGCACCCTTGAAAACCCCATATATGATGTTTCAGCAAATTTGGGGAGGGGGTCGCAAAATGCGAAAGTACCGACAAATCAATCGGGGCCTCAAGCAAATAGTCCGATTGAATCTCAGCCAAACTAATAAAAAAAAATTACCGAGAAGATTTCTTTTTATTTTTGTTATTTTTAAGATATTTTTTTTCATCCGAAAACCCTAAGTTAACTAGTTTAGATTGAACCGGACGAGGAGCAATTTCATGAAAGATGGCAGAACAAATCTGCACAACAAGTAATTGTTAAAATTGAACATGAACCACATTATGGAGCAGTTAATGTGGAAGGTGAACACTTCATGAGAGTGAAAATAATTTAAAAGTCGTAAAACCTTTTGCAAAATGAAACAATTTGAATAATAATAAAGAATCTTGKGGCCAAAATTTGGTCCATTATTTTTATGGCCGAAATAATTCAATAATCTAAAATAATTTTATTTACAATAAGACGACATTCATCAGGAACAGTTAAAATTAACCGGAACCGCATTCTGCTGAAAACGTAAAGGTTAAATTGGAACAAAATGATGAATCTCAAAAAGTCATCAAAGTTAAAGTTTAAGAAGAACATAGACATCAGTTGACTTCCACAAGCGCCAGAACTAAGGACGGCGCTCAAACGTCCATRGCGCCCAAACGGCAGCTCCCWATTGTCCTCGACGTTAATACGTCAGTTAGCGTGGAAGATGAATATGAGTCATTAATGATTTCGCCATTGAGCAAAAGTGCCCGTCGGAGATTAGGGCTAGAAGCAAAATGCCACAAAATGAATCATCTGAAGAAGATAATTGCAATGCGAAACATTTGAGGAATCTGATTATTSAGAAAGCGAAGCTATAAAAAAGTTAAGAACTAAAAAAGCATTTTTAAACATTACACTGAAAAAGAAAAGCTTGAAATTGTGAACATTTAAAAATGAAGCAAAACCTTTACAATAAAGGAGACAAAAGATCATATAAAGAAATCAAAAAAGAAATTTCAAACAAATTTAGTGTAAATATTCGCACAATTTATCAGTGGAAAAGGTTGGATTTTGTAAGAAATAGAAATTAATAAGGCTCGGATTTATATGTTTTTGTATATTTATTTTAATGCTTATTTGAAGAATACGGCCCTAACAGGCGCATTTCGCGTTTGTTTGAGCCTTTTCGAGCATATTTTGCATATTCCGATCATATTTTGCACCAAAAGTTAAATTTACTTAATTTGTCATTAAAAAGAAAGAAAGGAATAAATAAATACTAATTACATTAGATCACTAAAATTTCCATTTTTCGGTGCATATATCGGCATCTTTGGTTCCTTTCCCGGAGCGTATATATGTTATGGGTAATTTTAATTTTGGAAACGTGCCCAACCCGGAAAAGGGCTTGCCCAGCACCGGAGAGGGCTTCCCGTGCACGATAAGGCACGCCGGCTAAGAAAAAGGACTCATACTTAAATAAATTAAATAAAAAATCAAATTAAATAAAAATAAATTCAATCAAATGAAATAAAAAGGAAAGACCCTAGGAACAGAAGCCATAAGCAAAGCTCCCCTATATTTTAAACACAAAAGCAAGCCCCCCGCAGGCGTCTAGTTATCCGATTAGGTTTTTTATGTGTGGCTGTTAGAGCTGTTCGAGAAGGCCGCATAGCCTTCCACCTCCACTCGGTGGGGTACGGTACGGCGTTTGCTTGTGGTTTTTCTGCTGCWTGAAGTACGGTGCCAGCAACAGCCCGCCGCTAAAGAGCAATCAAATTCGGTTGATACGGTGGGGGGTATCCCGGATATCCGCCCGCTGAGAAGGAGGAGGTGGTGGATAATGGAAAGTGCCCTGCTCCGGTTGTTGAGGATCGCCCCAGACATAATAAGACTGATGATTATAATGACTAGGGACCGGATTTTCAGGGTTTTACATTTGTTTTTTTGCGGATAGGGTTTTGATGAGAGAAGCCCAGAAATAGCATTCATTTCGAAAAATTTTTGAATTAGAGCGACTTTTTAGACCCTAAAAATCCCTATTTCGGCCTTTTTGAGAATAAATCCCTATTTCGCCGTTTTTGCGTTTTTAGTCCCTATTTTGGTAATTTTTCCCTAAATTTTAAGAAAAAATACAATATTTTAGGCATTTTCCGAAAATTTCTTAAGAAAATGCAATAAAAACGAAAAATATGCCCTAAAAGTCGAAATTTTTTTCAAACTAAAAATGCACCCTTAAAAAATTACTTTTTCTTGGACCAAAAATCCCCCCCCTCTAAGATTGATATTTTCCCTAAAATTTTTTATTTGTTATTTTTTATAAAATTTTCTAAAATATGTGAAAAATATTATATTTACAATTGTAAGAGGAAATTTAATAAAGAATGATAGATTTTAAAGGTTTCCACGCAAAAATTCACTGGATTTGGTCAGTTTTAGCACATTTTTAGCCCCTATTTTGCCACTTTTTTGGGGTTTTTAGTTCCTATTATATGTCCCCTTTTTCATGTTTTTTAGTCCCTAAAAATCCGGACCCTAATAATGACCGTCTGCCATTTGCTGTTGCAAAAAATTTAAACGCTTTTTATGGGTTCTTTCCTGTCGATCCATTTTCGCGATTCTTCAGAAAAATCTACGCGCAGTCGTTGTCCATGGTCTGCGTTTTTAAGCGCAACTAGGCATTTTGACGTATCCAAAATTCAAAAAGCAACCAACTCGCAATGAAAGACGGACGAATTTGGCTTAAGTCGAAGAATTCAAAAATTAAAAGACATATATATTTTTTTTGATTTTCTAAGCGAAATATATTGTCTGTAATTGTTCGCATCATTTTAATTAAAAGAGTTTGGCTTTGAACGATTTGTCTTTTCAGGAAACCAATATAACAATTACTAGAATTATTAACATTCTCAACAAAATTTTAAAGAATTATTCAATAGAAAAATAAGGGAAAGATGTTGGATCGAAATGGGATGGACGTTCTTTGGGGGAGAGGGGGTGACGYGGGGTGCATTTACATGAATTTTGCCACAAACAAATTGAGGGGGAGGGGGAATAAATGCGTGGAAATAATAAACCAATTTTATTGCCACATTTTCAATAAAATTAATTTTATTACCAAAAGATTTATTTGTTAATATTTTTTAAGGTAAATTTAGTCAATAAAACATGAAAGTTTGCCTATTAATTATTATTTCATTATTTTCAACAAATTTAATTAAAAAGGCTAATTCTGTGGGCGAAYGCGGAAAAGAACCAAAACTTTACAAATCATTTGATGAAATATTTGGAAAAGGATGGGACGATGAAAGTAATGATTCAAAAGACTTGAACTGTCGTCATGTTAAAGAAGAAGTTCAAGACGGACAAGCTCCAAACACTTCTGATCAGAAAAATATTGATGAAATATTAAAACAGAAATTTGATGAAATTTATGGTGATTGGTCGGAAGACGAAAACAATTCAGCGCCAGATCAAAATGAGAGTGTTGATGAAAAGCAAAATGAGTCCAATAAATCTGAAAAAATTAAGACTGATCAACAAAAACGTGAAATTGTTCTAAGATTTCGTGAAATGAAAGATAATTATAAGAAAATGGGAAAATATTCCAAAAATGAATGGAATCAAATTGAGGCAAAAATATTAAATGGTTTGGGGGTTAGTCGAACAACAATTTATAAATGGATCAAAAGATTGGGTTTAACAAAAGAAACAAAGTTTAAATCAAAGTTTTCTGAGTTAGAAAAACGTGAAATTTTGAAACAATTTGATGAAATAAAAAGTAAATGTAAAAAGGCAAAAATCAAAAGCGGTTCAAAGAATGAACTCGATGAGAAAATTGCAAAAAAATTGGGCGTTTGTTCAACTACAATTCGTGAATGGAAGCGCAATTTTGGGCTTTCTTTCAGCAAAAAAATTTCTGAAGCAACAAAAATTGAAATTTTGAAGAAATATGCCAAAATAAAAGGAGAAAATCCGAAAATGACAGATGCCGTTATTGCTGAAATGTTAAAGATTTCAACAGGAAGTCTAAGTAATTGGAAAAAACAATTTAAAGATGAAATTAAGAACCTTTGAAAATATACTAAGTACTTACGGACTTTGTAGGCCATTGACTCAACGCTAAGATGTTATTATTGTTTAGGATCGTATTATTTGCAAATTGTTATTATTTAAGGATTAAATTTTTCGTTCTTTGATTTTCTTTGAATATTAAATCTAATAATGAGCAGTGCTCGGATTCTTGAGATCGGAAAGTCTCAAAATGGAGAATTGCGCACCACGGGTCAAAATTTGTGAAAAATATTTTTATACAAATTGTCTGAAATTATAAGCTCAGGGTGGCTTAGGCCTAAGCCTAACGAACCCCAAGTCAAGGTGGCTTAAACCACTTTAAATTCTCAATTTTAATTCTATTGACGAATTTGTAATCAGAGTATCAAATAACATATTCAGAATATTTTTCGGCGATATAAATATTTCGAAAATGTTGACTAAAAGGCCCCCCCCCCTATTGAATTTATTTTCTTTCACGGTGCGCAATTCTCCGAAAACTGTCGCTGCGCACTTCTCCTAGCGCCCTTTTCATAGTTACTTCCGCGCAAATATTCGATTTTTCTAAATAAAAATAATATTTTATTGCTTATACTATTAGGTATTTTATTGTGTCTTCAATGTCAGAAATTGACAAATAAGTGAACCTTCTCGTCGTTGAAGTGGTTGCCCAATTTTGTTAACAGCTGCCTCCAAGTGCCTCCTTGTAATGTTTCTTCGCGTGGCCGGACAACAACGCGTAGCAGAAAACGACCAATTTTCGACGAATAAAACAGCCAATCGCAAAAGTTTGAGCCCACCCGGTCGAAGTAACAGAATGGGTACCATCGAACGCCCACCTTGAACATGTGCGCAAAAGTTGCAGTTGCTGATTACAAAAAAAAAATATGTGCAAGTGCAGAACATGTATCACAAACCTTAGGGTGGAAAACACCAAAACAACATTTCCTTCGCCCGGTCTGTTACCGTSCTCTCTGCTATCATGAATGAGAATTCGGTCTTCGCCTTTCTGGATAAGATCATCCGGAATCGCCATATCCAGTGGCCTTGCAATGTTCAGTTGGCCAAACATCTTCTTGTCTTTCCTGAGAGCAAATACGCATCCATTTTTAGCGAATTGCTCACCGTCTCATTATTTGKTGTAATGCGTTATTCCTTGCCATTCTCATTGCTGCTGCATCGTCTAACTTCTGTCGCTCGGGCTCTTCTTTCATCTTGTTCAGCAAATTAACTCTTCCCTCTTCCGCTTTTCGTTTTTCTGGCCTTGCAACACCGAACTTATGCTCTTATCCGGCTCCACATTTTGGCTGTCCTCATTTGCTCTAAGTAGTCAATAATCAGGCCGCTATCATTAACCAAAACCCCCAAAAAGTGCCAAAATTTGATTACCTAATTATGTGCGAAAACTGACAAAATCCAGCAAATTTATGCATAAAAACCTTCAAAATTTGAATTCGTAATCAGCGCATCAACTAATATATTTTCAGACAATTTTTAAAATGAAATATTTTTTTGATTGCYTTATCGTTTTCAACACCTAAGAAACCCTATATYAAGTCTGGCCGCGCAGATGCAATTTTCCCCAACCGAAAGAATGAATCTGTTAAAGAAATATTACCAAATAAAAAGAAAGAATCCGAAATTAGGGACACAAAAAATTGCCAAAATGCTTAACATTTGCAAAACGAGTATAACAAAATGGAAACAAATATTTGCCAATGAAAGTAATTGAATTTTGGATGTTAAAAATTTTTAAATCAAATCTTATAAAATAGAATAAARTGGAAATGGAATTTTTCAACATGGAAAAGAAAGATTAAATGCGTTTTAAACTGTATTTAAATCGATAACTATATCAATTCATAATGAAATAGAATAAATATTAAAATATTTTCATAAAATTGGATGGAAACAAAAATTTAAATCATTCYAATTTTTTTTGAATTTGCKTAAACAGYAGCTGTAGGATTTATTAAACTTCCATAGTGAGGGTAACATAAAAAGTGGGGTGTATTAAAAGGTTCAGAATTGTATCTTAAGATCAGAATTAAAGGCTTGGGTGTTATTTTGGAGGTTTAGAAAAGGCTCGTGATTGTATTATGGTTTCAGAATTACGAGAAAAACATTTGACATTTCGGAATGCAGGCACCCTCCACCAAGGCCAAAGTGCCGAACTAAGAGGAAAATCCGTCGACAAATTAAGCAATCAATAATAATCTGATCAAAACGTTGTCCTTCAATGAATGATCAATGATCGCTTTTTTGGTTCAGTGAATTGGTCAAAAGTTGATCAATTAAAAAGTGATCGGGCCAAAAGCAATCATTTTTTGGCTCGGTGAATTGACTGAAAATCACATCGAACCACGATTGCCGATTCTGTCCAGCACTGAAGCTAAGCCTAAGCTTAGCATAGCCCTAAGCCACCCTGGCTTGGTGTTTATTAGGCTGAGGCCTAAGCCTAAGCATAGCTTAAGCCTAGTTTAGGCTTAGCCTAAGACGTCAGGTGATTCGGGAATTTTTGGCTTGGGTGGGATTCGAGACACTTTACAACGAAAGTGATAATCGAATTCATACTTTTGAATGATTTTGTGACCAAAATGGATTTTGTAAAATTTGGGATTTTTGAAAAATTGTTCGAATTTGGTTCGAGGTTCGAAATCGGCAGAATTCGGGTGCTTGGATTCCAAAGAATGATGCTAAACAATATTCCCATATTAAATACTCCGATTTTGGGTGCTTTTCAACGATGTTAACCGCCGGGCTCCTAACTTTCTTTAGAAAAAAAGTGAAAATTTATACTTTTATCCTAAATTAATTACAGAAAAAAACAAAATAGGCGCGCCTATTTTAATCAATTTCAAATACCTACATTAATTGCAAAACGAATTATTAACAAAGAAAGACTAAATTTTATATGTCAAAAATATTTTAAAATGCCATATCCGTTTTTTTATAAATTAGTGACCCTCATTCAAATGCTCCCCTAATCGACAGATTTTGGATGAAATTGCTGTTGTTTAAATTGCCTTTTCCATCTAACCAAAGTGGCGCTTCCAATTTTCAACATTTTGGCAATTTTCTCATCACTAATTTTAAGATTTATGTCTTTTATTTCATAATAATGTTTCATCAATTCCGTTTGTTCGCTGTGGAAGTGTTTACGTTGTGCTGTAATTTATAATAAATATTAATAAAATGAATAAAATTGGGGTCGAAAAACTCACTGGTTTGGCCAAGTTTTCGTTTCCAATTGTAAATTGTTACAAAACTGAGGCCCAATTCTTTTGCGACAGTTTCATTTATTTGATTGGGATAAGAGTTTTTGTTTCCGTCCCGCTTTAATTCGGCTTTTCTCTGATCAAATTTCTCTATTAAATTTTTTCGATCATTTTTTGGAGTTATTCGATTTAAGCCAAATTCATTTTTCCATTCATATATTTTTTTGCGACTGACTTTTAAATGTTTGGCAATTTTATTGTCAATTTGTGTCCATTCTTTTTTCGAATATTTTCCTTTTTGCTTAAATTCGTCTTTTATTGCGTGGAATTTGTCGATAATTTTACGTTTTCGCTCATCTTCAACGTTTTTGGCAGTATTAGAGTGATCAGACTCTGTGAGAGGAGGATTCTGTTCAGTTGAATTGGGTTCAATTTGTCCATGCTGATCAGTTGAATTGGGTTCAATTTGTCCAAACTGATCAGTTGAATTGGGTTCAATTTGTCCAAGCTGATCAATTGAATTGGGTTCAATTTGTCCAAGCTGATCAATTGAATTGGGTTCAATTTGTCNGATCAGTTGAATTGGGTTCAATTTGTCCAAGCTGATCAATTGAATTGGGTTCAATTTGTCCAAGCTGATCAATTGAATTGGGTTCAATTTGTCCAATTTGGGTGTTCTGTCCATCGATTTGGTGATGGAAATTGTGTTCAAGCGTTAATTTATCCCATTCGTCGGCTTTATTTTTGTCCCACCAGCCTTCTCCGAATATTTCATCAAATGTTTGAAGTGGCAATTCTTCCAATTCCTCCAATTGTACGGATTCGGCTTTGTTCATTGAATTTGTTACGAAGAATGCCACCAAAATTAAAATCCAAAACTCTTCCATTTTATTTGGGCAAAAAACAAATCTGAATTTACAAATTAATTTCCTAATTTAAATGGTGGAAAAATTTGTCAATAATTTTGAGTTAAAGAATTTATTGCAAAATATTCATAGATTTTAAAGAGTAATAAATATTCACAAAATGAAATAAAATAGCTAAAATGGTGGATTTTTTGCCCAAATTGGAGTCAACCAAATCAATATTCCTGACATTTCATAAATATTTCCATAACCTTTTGAACCGGGACCAAATCAATATTCCTGACTCTTAAATATTTCCTACAAATAATCATCGTTTTATAAAAATTGCGATCACTTGTGAATAGTCAAAATGACAAATATTTTCTGAACTTTGAATTTCTATAGAAGAAGCATTGCAACCAAAACTTCGCCTTAAATCTGTTCAAAGCCTCGAGGGGATTTCMTYAAACCAATGTACACTCKCGCCMCCTTTGAACATGSCAWACMRAAACCKATCGGAGAATAAGCGCCCGCTTTTCGATGGGTTCGAACGAAAAGGTTGTATTGATGGCACAGATAAAATGGCACAATGCCAGAAGCTTCATCGTCTTTACATGCCTTACGGATACTGTTCTTGCTTTATTGATCGAAGGATTGATTCATCAATGTGCAGTTGACGTCGCTGCTGAACGCGATTCACAATCGGAGTACGTGTTCCAATATACATATTTGTTAAAAGTGTTTTAGGCAAATTATATTTTTGTTTTTTGTTCAAAAATATTTGGGAATTAATTTTGAAATTTTTTAGAGCCTAATTTGGAATTTTTAGGTTTAAAAATAGGGCCTAGTTAAGGTTTTAACCTAGAACAACAATGGC
>MEIZ01000246.1:0-15836 GCA_001723225.1 Globodera ellingtonae | reverse complement strand
AAAAATTAATTTCTTTAAAAAAACAGGGAAAAACACCTCACCGATGGGTGAGAGAGTAAAGGGCAAATTTGGAGGCGAGGCGAATGAGTCAGAAAACAGTGAATGTGCCTAGATTTGTGAGTGATTAACTGTTGAAAAAATAAATTGTTAATGTCAAATTCAAAATTTCCTTATGACTTTTAGAGAAGAAATTAAGAACCTTTGAAAATATACGGACGGCCTTTGACTCAACTCGAAGATGTTATTATTTTAAAATTGTTGTTATTTAGTGGTTGCATTTTTCGTTCTTTTGATTTTCTTAAAAGAATTAAATGTAGGGTTGAGCGGGACCGGGATCGGGACCGGGACCGGGACGGGATTTCCCGGTTTTTTCAGGTCCCGGTCCCGGTCGGGACGGGACTTTTTGAATCTAAAAGTCCCGGTCCCGGTCGGTGGTCCCGAGTCGGGACCGGGACTAAATGTACACCCCTAATGATGGCATCATCGACCGACAATTTCAACTATTTTTACTTGTCTCTCCCAACTATGTCGATGGCCTAGTGGCTTACCTTTTTGGTGAGTCTTATGTTATGTGTTGGGTTCGAACCCGCTTGAGTGCAAGCACTTATTTATTGTTTTCCCCTCTATCAAATAGGCATCATAATATTTTTAAAATAAATATTCTAATATTTTTTAATTAAAAATGTGCGCAAAAAAAGAATAGATACAAGAATTTTCGAAATAAATTCATCACATCTTACTGAATTTTTGCTTCAATTTCCATAACAAAGATTGCCAATTTTCGTAAAAATTTCTCCGTCGGCGCCTGTAGTTAATGATGGATTGAAGTTATTAGATGGATTTTGTGAGACGATTGAACGCGTAAAAAAAGCAATCAGAAAAATTCGGAAGTCTCGACGATCTGCAGAGGAATTTAGTTTACTGCAAGATGAACATGGTCTACCGCAAACAATGCTTAAGAAGGCAATTCCAATCAATTTAAATTCATTTAATAATTATTTTAGGGAATTGACGTCCGTTGGAATTCCGTTTATCAGATGTTAAACAGCTTTATTGAAAACAAAGAGGCCCTTGTTTTGATGCCAGCATCTGACAACAAATTTCCTCGCTTTAGCAGTGTCGAATGGCGGATGATGTCAAATCTTTGCAAAATTCTCCAGCCAATATACAAGGCCACATTACTTGTCCAAAATAGAAAAGCGGGAATTTCTGGTGTTTTGCCTTTGTTTAATGTATTAGTAAAAAAAATGAAAACGGACAACGCCGGAGACGATTTTCCTGAAGTTAAAAATCGCATTGTTGAGTCACTTGTTGAGCGTATGCATGGTATTTTGTAATCCTTATTACGTTATTACATAACAACTTTTTATCAGGGTGGGAAGAAAACAAAAATCTCGTCATGGCTACTATGTTGGACCCACATTACAAACTCTCCTTTTTTGAAGAAATGAATCAATGCCTTTTCAAGGATTTATTATTGAGTGAAATTGAGAAGATGGCGTTACATGAAATTGACAAGGAAGCTGATCAGGTCAATCAATTATTGATACACCAATTTAATATTTTAACTTAGACTGAGCTACCCATTGAACCAGTCACCTTCGGTGACCCGCATAGCCCCGATCCGTTTCAAGAATATTTGGAGACTGAAATTGAACTTTTTTCATTTGCTTCACAATCCCCCTCTCCCACGGTCGCAGATGCTAAAGCAAAAGCGGCTGGGGTTTGAATATTTGATGTACTATACAATCTGAAGAATTTTTTTGTTTTGTTTAGCAAGTGACAGAGTATCTGAACACGCCGCGGTTTGATTCTTCAAGTTCGGCTTTTTGGAGAAATCCGCTGAATGCGGCAAAGTACTCCCTGTTTATTCCATTGGTGCGCAAATATCATTCTGCTGTGATGACAACCAGTGAGTGTGAACGCTTCTTTTCAACGGCTACATTTACTTTGGATGACCGGAGAAAAAACCTTTCTGTAGAAAGCCTTGAAAAACAACTATTTCTGCACCACAACTTGCTCATTTTCAATTTTGATCTTGATTAAACACCAATGTTGCAAAAAAAAACAAGACTTTAAACAAAAAATGTTATTTTATTTCGTTTCGTTTCGTTTTATTTCGTGTTTCGTTACTTTTTGGGTGTTTCGTGTTTCGTTTCGTTTCGTATAATTTTAGCAGTTTCGTTTCGTTTTCGTTTCGAAAAATGAAATTTAATTTTTTTCGTTTCGTTTTCGTTTCGTAAAATGAAAATTAATTTTTTTCGTTTCGTTTTCGTTTCGTAAGTTGAAAAAAAATAATTTTTTCGTTTCGTTTCGTCGGAAAAAATTTTTGAGTTTCGTCCATCCCTGATCGGCACCGCCGACCCCCACCCTCCCTATAGTAAAGCAGATTCTCAAAAAAAATGATGATGACAATGACGTCTAAGATCAAGAAGATCAACAATATGTGTTGCCGGAAAATTAAAATTTTTTAGTGTTTGATAAATGAAAAATTTTTTCCTTGAAAAGTCCCGGTTGGTCCCGGTCCCGGTTGAAAATCTTGGTCCCGGTCCCGGTCCCGGTTTTTCTGGTCCCGGTAAGTCCCGGTCCCGGTTTTTCCCAAAAGTCCCGGTCCCGCTCAACCCTAATTAAATATAATGAGCACAGGTTGTTGTGATTCCAGATTTATTTTTGGTTCCCTTCGGATTATCCCTCCCCAGGCGCGTATGCAGGGGGGGGGGGCAGGGGAGGCATGCCCCCCACCCCCCGAAATGTTTTTGGAGAAAAAAACCATAGGGGGGAC
Source organism: Globodera ellingtonae (assembly GCA_001723225.1). NCBI lineage: Eukaryota > Metazoa > Nematoda > Chromadorea > Rhabditida > Heteroderidae > Globodera > Globodera ellingtonae. The sequence goes on along the minus strand of MEIZ01000246.1, from coordinate 13,054 downwards.
CCTTTTGTTTTGCAATATCTGTAATTTTTGGACAAATTTTCTTAACAATAACGGCCTAGTGCAATCAATAAAGATTAAATCGTCGATTTGCTCCTTCCTCGAATTCCTTCACAATGTCTGCCACTTTTATTTCTCTAGCAATCACTTCGCGATAATACGAACACAACGCCAAGTCATTCAATCTGCCATCCCCCATGCTCGTTCGTATCTTGGTGAAAATGCGCGCCAACATTGAAAACGAGCGCTCAGCAGTCGCTGTTGTTACGGTACAAGTGCCTAAAACCTCCAAAATAAAGATTTTAAATGGATGTATTTTTTTAACCTTCAATAAGCCGAAAACTGATGGATTAATTCACATTCAGCTACTGAAGTGAAGATTTTTAGTGTAGTTTCAACCATTTTCGGTATTTCACTGCTTCCCTCTTCCATCAGATTAAATTTTTTGTGCCATCTTATCAGTTCAATTTTTAAAAGAGCTTGATCCGTTGCCCGCACAACCGACGGAAATTTTCTGACGAGCTGAATTGCAACTAAAAAAAAGGCCAAATCCCAGTTGGTTAAAGCGTGATAATGATTCAAATCGCTCAACCCAGCGTGTCGGATTGTATCTCACATGCTTTTTGATGACAATTCGTGCCCCAAAGGTTTAAAAAAGATGAGTCCCTTTTGGAAAACTACCCGAATGTCTGCTCGTATTGCAGAGCCGCTAAAGTAATCTGTTGCGTCTTTTACGCGCAACAGATAGCGCTCAATATGCGGTGTCGCCGCAGCTGCCGATACGCATAAAGCAGCCGCTCCGTAGTATCCCTGCGCGACAAGCTGGCCAATGTCAAATCCCAAACTTCGCAAATATTCCAAAATTGTCCTTGATATGCCTTCCCCAGTTAGATTATGCACTCTCAAAATTCCATAAAATCTTCTCGTACATCCATTTCAGAATCAATATAGCGCACACATATTGTTAAAAACACTTAATTAACTTTTTTAGATTTATTTTAGCAATTATTATGCCGGTTATGTGATTGGGTTTCGTCCGCCAAAACTGCAAAACAGCCGGATTCAACAATCCTGCTGACGACTTTTTGAAGTGCCAATTTAGCTATAATTGATATCAGCGTATTCTGGATCGCTGGACCAATATAGGTAGACATTTCGCGGGGCGCTTCCTAAGCTTTAACATTAGGATTTAAATTAAAAGTAAAAAACAGTCGATTATCTCGCCGCAGGCTTTGTTGCCGTTTTCGAACATAAATCGTAAAATAGACCTTAAAAGACCTTCTCCTTGCATTTTCTGCCCAAAACTTCCCCAGTCGCAATGTCCCTTTAAGGGTAATTCGTTTGTCACCAACCAAACGAGCGCTTAAAACGTATTACTACCCATTTTCCGACAGATTTTCAAAAAAAACCAAAAACTTATCGGAATAACAACTTCCAGCTGCTTTTGACCCCTTTTTTCTTTCCTTTGGAGTCTTCTGTTGCCATATCAAGAACACTTAGCCCAATTTCTAAAGTATAAAAAGGTTAAGTAAAGAATTTCAAAAACCCATAGTTTTTTAAAAGAAGCTGCACGATCAACTGCCATTTCATGGTAATCGGATTTTTTGTGTTTGAGGTTAAAAACCCTTAGTTAAACAAAAAATTCAAATAAACCGTCTAAATGGCGTTCTCGAAAAAACACCGCTTTTTTGGTTCCCCCTTTGCCGGTCAGTTCATTCGAGAAAGCAACGCAAATTACACAGTATAACCCGTGCTTCATCTGACTAAATCCGAGAAGACCATGGTCGTTCTCGAGCCAACATCGCTGAAGGTACCTTAAAAATTTGTCGCTTACATTTTTCCCGAATAACTGCACCTTTTTCTACCGGCTTGGATGACAGGTTGAAATTGAAAATTTTGCCCGGGGACAAAATGATTAAGCAAAAATTCCCTTTTTTCTTCGAAGCTGAGATTTTTTCCCAGGGCAAGTGCAATATCATTCTTCTTTCGTCCTCCTTGTCCATTCATTCTTTGGCCAGACGCGCGCCAGTCGCTCCCACCAGAAAAGGGAAAGCTTCGGCCCAACAAAAGCACCGTAAGAAAAAAAACGGAAAACCTCCCCACCCCACGTTTAGATCGAAAAATGGACGCCACGGAGAGACATTTCTGTTGGCGCATCAAATAGCCATCAAGTTTTTCAAGAAGCACTAGATCTTTCAAACCACTACTCAGTCACGCTTTTGATTCTGTACTGAAGCAAGAAAAAAAGCTCTGTCAAGAGCGAATGAGTCATCGGTCCAAAGACTAATGAGATTAGATAAACAAATAATTAGACAAAGATCAGTAAGAGAAGGTGAGTCTCAGATACAAAGACAGACTAGACTTGACAGTCAAAGGAATAGCCACCGGTTAGAAAGAGAAGCTGAGTCTCAGCTACAAAAACAAATTAGACTTAATAGCCAAATGAATCGGCAGAATATTTTGCGCCTCAATGAGTCTGTTTTTGAAAAGCAGATGCGCCGAGAACAAGACAGAACTAGATATAGAGAGCCTCACTACAAGGGGTGATACGAATATATGCAGCAGAAAGCGCAGTTAATGCAACAGAACATAGGCTTAGCACAATGCGGGTCAAATGCAAGTTTTTAATGGTTTGCATTTTTTTGAAGAAAAAGTGGTTGGACGTGGAAATGTGTTTAAAGACTGTTGCCATTATGGCAAAATTGTTTTGCCACACATACCTGAGCAGGATTTTCCTGTTGCTTTAAGAGACCTGTTTTTGAAATTTGACGCAAGGCATGTGAACTTTTTTGAGACTATTAGACATCTGAATAGCAGTGTGTCATTTGCCTCAATGAACCCACTTAGATACAAATACCCAAATAACAGAGGGCCATATTGCTTTCGCATTTATGGCCAGATTTACCACAAAATGAATGTAGCATTGAATCCAGACCATGGCGATGAACCTGCCTGCGGGCAGATATTCAGCTATGAGTGCACTGAGGCAAGCCAATGCTGGCGTTGATTTTCAGTTGCTTAGAACTGTGTATGAGTAATAAGAAATGTGAATCCTTTCGCCGAGGCATATATGATGATGAAAGATGAAGAAGATATTGAATTAGAAAGAGCTAGGAGAGAAGGCAGAGCCCCTGCCGAAATAAAGTTATTGTTCGAGACTGGAAAACAAATGGATAAAAGACTAGGTTATAATGTACCAAGAGCCAATGAAGTGGCAGCTGTTTATGACCTGGAGCAGATGGTGAAGTACCAAATGCTAAGATTGTTGTTCGAGAAGGTGGAAAGGAGTTGAAAATTTTGGGTAGTACTGACAGAATGGTCACACCAATGACATACCCGCTGTTCTACCCGTGTGGTACGTTCGGTTGGCACCCTGAAATAAAACAGAGAAATAGTAATAGAAGAGTGACTCGATTACAGTATGTGAGTTATACTTTAGCAATCAGAGAGAAAGAGTTTAACCCCATTTTATATGGCGGCAAACTTTTTCAACAGTATTGTGTTGACGAATATGTAAAGATTGAAGGAAATAGAATGAATTGGATTAGAAATAACAGAAAAAGAGGGGTAAACCCAACTCATCCATACCCAACTCATCCATACCCAACTCATCCATACCCATCTCATCCATATCCAACTCATCCATTGAGCATAACTCGCTTCAACCTTAACCGATTTAGAAAGTCTTAACGCCATTCGATAGATCTTGAACAGTTGAAGCTAACATTAAGTTAAAGCTTTGCGATTGGACAAGTTTCAAAAAAGTTATGGCCAGAAAACTTGATAAAATTTAAAAATTTCGATTTTTGGCGGTTTTCTGGCCATAACTTTTTTGAAACTTGTCCAATCACAAAGCTTTAACTTAATGTTAGCTTCAACTCTTCGAGATCTATCGAATGGCTTTAATATTTTCTGAATCGGTTAAAAGCGAGTTATGCTCAATGGATGAGTTGGATATGGATGAGATGGGTATGGATGAGTTGGGTATGGATGAGTTGGGTATGGATGAGTTTGGTGGGACCCAGAAAAAGATTTTAGCAGAAGCATATAAGAACATTGACAATATGTTACAGAGACGAGCAGAAGAAACAGGTCAGCCGCTTGGAAGAAAGGTCATTCTTCCTCCATCGGTGACAAATAGTCCAAGATATGTTGACAAGCACTTTCAAGATTCTATGGCGATTGTCAGATGATTTGGAAAGCCAGATCTGTTTTTGACCATGACATGTAACCCGCAATGGGATGAGATAATTGACAATTTGTTTCATGAACAGGTGCCAAGTGATCGTCCAGATTTGGTTGTTCGAATATTTTACCTAAAAGTTAAAGCAATTATGAATCAGATAACAAAGACAAAGATTAGTAGATATAGCGCGTATACTTTACTGCCCCTACTTGACTTTTTTTAGGTAGACTTTCGACGTTAGGAAATAAGGCGATAGGGGGTCCCGACGGGAGCGGGAGGGGTGTTCGCTTGGACTCTCTATTCCCAAATTTCTTGACGCATCCAAGTCTGCCATAAAAAGTCAAGTAGGGGCAGTAACTGTTCGATCGGGGAACGGGTCCGGACGTGGGATGGATGGGTGTTTGATCGGAGGTTGGGGGAAGGGCAAGCGGTGAGTCGGCGTCGGCGAGTCGACCATCGGCGAGTTGGCAAGCAGAATTATCCCACTACCCCCCCCCACCCCCCGCTCTTCCCTTCCTTGCTTTGTCATCGAAAAATGAAAGCAGTTCCCACCATTCGGTGTTGCTGCTTGCCTGGCCATCATCGCATTGATCGAAAAAAATTGTCGCGATGAAGAGTGTTGAAAAGGCGTCCTTCTCCTTCCCACCCGCCCAAACCAATCCTCCTCCCCCATTTCCCCCTGCCTCCAATSTGCCATTTCCTTCTCCCAATTCTTCATCGACACTATTGCTCGCCAGCAGCAGTGCTCTGTTGATCAACAAAAATGTGCAGAGATTTGTTGAAGTGTTGGCCGCCGCGGCATTTGCTGACCGTTGTTGTTATCGCCGATGAAACATCTCAACAACTTCGACAATTTTTGAAAATGTAACTTTAAATCATTTAATTTTTTAAAATAATGCGACTTTAAATAATTTAATCTGTTATATTTTAAAATAATGTGTCTTTAAATAATTTAATCCGTTAAATATTTTAAAATTTCTATTTTTAGCCAGTTCAACACCAATCTCAATCAAGGTCGAGCCAATGATGAACAGCGGAGAACAACCGCCGCCGCCGGATCAAAACAACAACAACTCCAACTTTCAGGGAGGAAATGGCGGACGCAAACCGGTCCAAAATCGCCGATCACGCACAGGCGGCCAGCAAAATGTTCAGGTATTTTCTCGAATTTTTTGGTTCAATTTTAAAATTGTATAATTGTAAGCAAAAAAGGCATTAAAATTTCCACAGGAACCGGCGCGCGGGAGAAAACGTGTCCATGAGGACAGTCCGTTGGCGGACCAGCACGGCACAGGCGGCAGTTGCAGTTCAAGCAGTAGCAGAATGAACAGCACCAACCGTCCTGGAAATCGTCCTGGACGTTCCGTGGACTTGGACTTGTTGTTGGCAACGCCACTCATCGACGACATCCAGGTTAGAAATTGCGCTGCATATTTCAAACAAGATTTTAATTTTAAAATTTCAAATATATTTTTGTGATTGTTTTACCTGTTTTTTTGGTTTCAGTTTAATGGCAGCTTTGGTTTCGCCGACGCTGACCAACAATCGGTCGGGGTTGTGGATGGGCATATGCCATTGCAGGTCTTTTAAAATAAAGTCAATTGAAAATTAATAAAATCATAAATTAATAAAAAAACACACACACACACATACAAGTGTTTTTCACAGGATTTTGGCGGTCGTTCGGAGGAGCCGAATTGGTGCTGCTTCTGCGGGCGTTGGCAGCGGTTCAAATGGGGTTGGCACGGTGCTCAGCGTTGCCGGCGCAAACGACAGTCGCGGAGTCAGTGTTGCCGCTTCTGTCACTGCATTTGGCGTGAGAAATGCAACCGGACAGGTTGCTTTGTGCAGCGAAGGCGCCGCTGGCGACGAATGTAATTGTGAATAATCAAATACATTCCAAATTACAAAAGAATGGGGGGGGGTGTGTGTAGGGGTGCGTGTGCTTTAATTGCTTATTTCAAAAATGAATAATCATTTCTCTATAATTGTGGATAATCAGACCCTGTCGCAATTTACAGATTGCAGTGAGTGTGTTTGTGTGTGCTTTAATTGCTCATTCGAAAAATGAAAAATCGCTTAATCAAACATTTAATTACGCCTTTTATTGCCAGAATGCAAATGGTGATAGTGGGAATAAAAATGTGTAAATTTTAGAATGTGGCCATTCAAATTGGATTTGGGCGGACGACGACAAGTCTCGGGGAAAGAATGAGGAGGAGGCGCAGGCAAAGTGGTGCCGCATCACCGTCTCCTGCAGCAGCAGTAGCAGGCAACAACGCTGATGCAGAGGCTGCTGTTGAAAACAATGGCAACGACGACGACGACGACGACGACAATTTGGACGATGGGGGTGTTGGGGATGGCGGAGACGCTGGGCAGCTTGACCGCTACTGCCAGATTGTAGGCGTATGGGAGCGCACGGAATGCCGCAGTCGCAACACGCGTTGTGAGGCGGTGGAGGTGGCGTTGCAAGGCTGGGAGGGTGCTCAGCGTCCAGAGGCCCTCCTAGCACAATGTGTGGCACGCTTGCTGGGGCGCCTTCTGTCCGGTCGCCGGCTTCCGATGCGCATTGGCATGTCGTGCCAGCCGCCAACCTTCGCCAGCCCCTACCACATACCACACCGTTCGCCGGAGCAAAAAACGCCCGAAGCGATGGCAGCCGAACTGGAGCGACTTGCAGTGCAGTCCGCCGGCGGGGTTGACCTGTTAGGCGGCACCGTGCTGTTTCGCATCAGCGCGGTGTGGCCTCTTTCAACTGCCGCCAATGGTAAGTGCTGAGCATTTGCTGCAGCTGGCTACTGCTGCTGCTGCGCGGTTGTTGAGCGCTTTCCAAGCAAAAAAAAATGTTTGTGGTGATTTAGGCCGCAGTGGCGATGGAGCATGTGCCGATGATGAACAGCAGGCGCGTGGCACTGTGCGCTGCCGCAGCTTTGTGCCAGTGGTAACCCGGATGACCGATGGTGCTTGGCTCGAGCAATTGTCATCGGGCTGGCCGACCGCCGTTTCCAACAACAGTACGGGGCAGGCACTGTTCAGGCAGCGGCACAATTTCGCGCATTCTGCCTGGCCCAGCGCGGGCACGGTGGTGCTCATGCTGCACAACAGCTGCTCCAATTGGCCGCTTTGCCATGCAATTTGTTGGCCTACGGCATTGCGGAGGCCCAACGTGTGCAAGACGCGCTGGACCGTCGCCTAGGCGCGCACAAAGTGCGGCCGGTGTTATTTGAGCGTGAGCATGGCTGTCGCGTCCTCTGGAAGGGCACGCAGCGGGCGCAATTCAATCTGTGTCTTCTGCTTCAACAGAGCGCCCATTACGGCTAATTCAACGCCCTGCCCAACTTGTCCATGTAAGTGTGGGTGTTGCCCGAAATTGGACAAAAATTGCAAAAAGAAAAACAAATAAAAATAAAAAGTGAAGATGATATAAGCAACAAAAAAAAAAGTTGTGATAAGTCGTGGGTGGCATTGCCAAGCGATCATAAAGTACAGTAAAATTAATAAAAAAAGTAAAAAGCCTAAACACCGTTGTAGTGGACGGAGAGCATTAAAGTAAACAAGTAAAATAAGAAAAAGTAAATTGTGATAAATTACCGGTTACAAAAAAGAGGGGGAACAGAAGACAAGAAAGTGAAACAAAAGATAAAATATAAAGATTAAAAAAAAGAAAAAAGAAAAACTTAGCAAATTGTTACCAACTTGCGCACAATAAATGACAAAAAAATTTCCTTTTTTTATTCAGGCAAAGCAATTTTGCGTCGAATGTGAACATCCGGTGGACCGACGCTCGCACCCGTTGGGATGTCGCGCCGTGTGTGGCCTATGTTTGCGCTATGACGGTCTGCAATTTCCRTGCACMCGACGGGCGGGTGAGGACCAAAGCGGTTTGCGCTGTGCACACTGCCGTTTTGTGTTCCCAAATGCGGAATGCATGGCCGCCCATCGCCGGCGGGTGGACCCGCTGCCACCCGGGGGCGCCGACGCGTTGCAGATGGACCGCCGCAGCGGGCGCCCGCACCGGTCAATGTGCGAGGAGCGCCGCATCTGTGAGGCATGCAATGTGGTTGTGTGGGCTCGCTCCGGTCCGCACACATGTGGCGGCCGGTCAGCCGCAGGTGCCGCTGCAACAGAAACAACTACAACAAGAGCAATATTTGCTGCTGCTGCTGCTGCTACTCTTCCACACCACCAGCAACAGCAACAACAACAACAACAAGCGCCGCAATGCGAAAAATGTGGGGGATAAACATTTGGTCATAATTAGGGCCACAAATTATATGGAAATCCATATTTTTTTTGCGCACTCGGAACAGCGTATAAATAACATAAATGATGTTTTTAACTTTTGGTTGGAGCTTCTAGAGCCTCCATATTTCGCGATTTTTATCCATATTTCGTCCATATTTTGCAATTTTTGTCCAATTTGGTCCATAATTTTAAAATTGCAAAAAAAAATTGAGCGTTTGTAAAGCAACATTCTGATCAATTGAATTGGGTTCAATTTGTCCAAGCTGATCAGTTGAATTGGGTTCAATTTGTCCAATTTGGATGTTCTGCCGGTCGATTTGGTGATGGACATTTTGTCCAAAGTTTGTTGGCGCCGGCGTTTTCAAATCTTCGGTTTCATCTTTGTCCCACCAGCCTTCTCCGAATATTTCATCAAATGTTTTGAGTTGCGTTTCCTCCAATTTTACTTTTACGGATTCGGCTTTGTCCAGTGAATTTGTTGCAAAAAATAAAATCAAAATTAAAATCCAAAACTGTTCCATTTCTGAATTTACCAATTAATTTTATAATTTAAATGGTAAATTCGATTGTAAAGATTAGTCAATAATTTTGTGTTAAACAATTTATCGCAAAAAAATTCTTAAATTTTAAATAATAATAATAAATATTCACAAAATCAAAATACAATAATAAAATGGTAAATTTTTAGCCCAAATAAATTGTAGTCACTCAGAAATTATAATGTTGGTGATCATTTTCCAATTTCCTGCCAACCCTAAATTATTGATCACATTTGGAGGAAATGGTGACAATTTCCGGTTAGAGACCGGATCTGGCGTTTTAAAATAATAAAATATTAACTAATTTTTTAATTTAATAAATTTATTCTTAAATTTTAAAGAATAATAAATATTCACAAAATGTAATAAATGGTAAATTTTTTAGCCCAAATAAATTGGAGTCGCTCAGAAATAATAATGTTGGCGATCATTTTCAATTTTCTGCCAACCCTAAAAGTATTGATCAACATTTGGAGGAAATGGCGACAATTTCCGGTTAGAGACCGGATCTGGCGTTTAAGAATAATAAAATATTAACTAATTTTTAATTTAATAAATTGTTTTTATCAGCTCTGATAAAACAATTAGAAAAAGTAATAATTGACAACCAAAAATGAAATGGGCATTCATATAATCATTATGGACAAAAAAATGTCTGAAGCATAAAACAAAAGAAATACCGTATTTTCATATATTTTTCAAAAATGATTTATTTTAAGTCCAAATTTTTTATTTTTTAGTCTCGCTCCACCAATTAATCCAGCCATTCTTTAGGCAAAAAATCAATTTCTGTCATTTTAAAACTAAAATTATTAACATTTTCAATAAAAATTAAAGAATTCTTAATTTGCAAGCAATGACAATTTGGTGATTTATAAAAATGGTGATCACTTGTGAATAGCCGAAATGACAAAGAATGTTCCAAACTTGAATTTCTCCCAACCGCCCGTAAACCAAAAGTGATTGTTTATAAAAGACCAAGCTATGCTTTATTAAATGGAGCTTTTAATTTATTTGCTTTAGAGTTTACAGAAAAAAACGGACAAGGGTTACCTACACTTTTACCTAATTTCTTTTTATTAGAAATAAAAATACAAGAATTTATTCGACAAAAATGAAATGAACATGGTTTTCAGGATGTAATAACGACAATCATAGGAGTTTCTTATATACCAGATGAAGCATTGCAACCAAAAATTCGCCCAAACTCAGAAAATGTACAATGAAGGAAATCATTAAACCAATCGGAGAATAAGCGCCCGCTTTTCGATGGGTTCGAACAAAAAGGTTGTATTGATGGCACAGATAAAGTGGCACAATGCCAGAAGTTTCGTTGTCCTTAATGCCGAAAGAATTCCGCATTCTAATGAAGGCGGTGGCGCGTTAAATAATTGGAAAATTTCAAATATATTACTCAATAAAAGTTCAATTCTTCAATTTTTACCCTGTTCTAGCTTGGCCTGTTCTGTTCCTGTTCCTGTGCTGTTTTAAATTCTAGAATAGAACAGGAACAGAACAGGCCAAGCTGGAACAGGAAAACACTGGTAGAGATCGGCGAGATCGAGATCCCGACCGAGATTTTCCGAGAGTCCAGATCTCGACGGATTACGTATTACGGATCACGTCAAATGCCATTTTTATGCTCATTTGACAAATAAAATCTAAAATACTTTTCCAAGCGAATTTTTAATTAAATTTTGTGTATTACATATTTGAATTGTTGACAACGCAATATGTACGTTATCATAGAGAGATTGCTTAAATGAAAATGAAATAAAATAAAACGTTGCAAATTTTTTTCATGTGAAGAATACATCCGTACTGCTGATGAAATAGCAAATAAAAATGAAAATCAATACAATTTAACATTCAACAAATAATTTATTATATTTATTTGTTTAATAAATTATGTTTTTACATTTTCTGATGACTTATTGACAAACTTTGGCTGTACAAGCGCTTCCAACAAACATAGATTTCTTATCAAATTTAATGTGTGTTTTAAAACTTCCATCGGCGGCGCCAATTTGTCCTAGTTTGAAACTGTATAACCAGAGACGTAATTTTTTAAAACCCAAATTTTCAAAAATAAGACCTAAAAAACCACAAATGTCCGGAATCCGTCATTCCGGAGCCAAAAATGGATTTGTGTAGGGAATTTTTTACATGAGATGACAGGAATATTGATTCGGGTGGAATATTATTAAAGAAACTGCCCATTTCAAATTATTGACTAATTTTTACAATCGAATTTTGCATTTAAATTATAAAATTAATTGGTAAATTCAGAAATGGAACAGTTTTGGATTTTAATTTTGATCTTATTTTTGGCAACAAATTCACCCGACAAAGCGAAATCCGTTAAATTGGAAGAATTGCCACTCCAAACATTTGATGAATTATTCGTAGAAGAATGGTTAGACAAAGATGAAGCCGCCGAAGATTTGAAAAAGCCGGCGCCAACAAACTTTGGACAAAATGTCCATCACCAAATCGACCGACAGAACACCCAACTTGGACAAATTGAACCCAATTCAACTGATCAGAATCCTTCTCTCACAGAGTCTGATCACTCTGATAATGCCAAAATCGATGAAGAACAGAACGAAATGATGGAAGAAATTACTTCAAACGAAACACGTAAAATAATCGACGAATTCCACGCAATAAAAGACCAATTTAAGCAAAAAGGAAAATTTTCAGCAAGAGAATGGGTTCAAATTGAACAGAAAATCGTTAAACATTTAAAAGTCAGTCGCAAAAAAATATATAAATGGCAAAAAGAGTTTGGCCTAAGTCGAAAAATGTTCAAAGAAAAAAAAGAACGTAAACATTTAATAGAGAAATTTRAYCAAAGAAAAGCCGAGTTGACGCGCGCCGGGCTCAAAAACTCTCAAAATGAATTAGATAAAACTGTTGCAAAAGAGTTGGGCCTCAGTTTTAGAACAATTTGTAGGTGGAAAAATGAACATGGCCAAACCAGTGAGTAGAAAATTATTATTTGGTTATATTATATTCTTTTAAATAATAATAAACATTGTTTAGCAGCACCTCATCATAAACATAAACWCACCCATAGCAAACAAAAGGAATTGATGAAGCGTTATTATGAAATTAAGAATAAAACTCCTAAAATTAGTGATAAGGACATTGCAAAAATGTTGAATATTGGAAGACGCAGTTTGGTTAATTGGAAAAAACAATTCAAACGACAGCAATTTCATCCAAATTCTGTCGATGGACATTCTGTGGAAGTGAATACCGGGTCAAATGTTCAGGAAATTGATTTATCGAACGCGGGAAGTAATTGAATGATTGGTCAATAATTTAAAATTCATATAAAATTTTAGTATTCCTTTGTTTATATAATTCATTTTGAAATTAACGTATTTTGAAATTGAATAAAAAGGCCGGCCTATTTTGTTTTATCGTAACTAATTAGTGATAAAAAGTACAGTAAAAAGTTTTAAAAGGAACTGATTTTCTTCTTTGTTCGGCACTTTGGCCGGTGGAGAGTAGTGTTCGGCAAATGGGGTTTTTCGGTATTCGGTATCGGTATTTCGGTATAATCCGATACCGAAAAAATATCGAAATCCCAAAATTTCTTCGGTCGGTATTCGGTACCGGTATTTCGGTAAAATACCGATACCGAAAAAATACCGAAATCTCAAATTTTTTTCGGTATCGGTATTTCGGTATAAATACCGAAAAATACCGATACCGAAAAATACCGACCCAAAAAATTCGGTATACCGACCGGTATTCGGTATTTTTTTGAAAAATTTGAATTTCAATTTAAAATCAACAAAACTTTTAACCAATACTTATAATTGATTATTGGCAATGTTTTGTTGAGAAAAATAAGCATCTCAGCTGTTGCTGGGTTCATTTAAGTAAATTTGATAAGAAAGTTTTTTTGATGAAAACCCAAATGCTCCCCCCCCCCCCTCCCTTTGGGTTGGTGAATCCCAAAGCACTTTTTCGACTATTTCTCAGCTGTGGTTAAAGCAGGGGTCGGGTCTCAAATTTTTAAAAAGCAGCATCAGAAGGAATTTTTTGACTCAATTTATTGAGAGATTTGCTA
>MEIZ01000245.1:79719-92632 GCA_001723225.1 Globodera ellingtonae | reverse complement strand
ATTGTGTAATTACCCGAAATTTCGGGTATTTTGGGGTTTCGAGATTGTGTAATTACCCGAAATTTCGGGTATTTTGGGGTTTCGAGATTGTGTAATTACCCGAAATTTCGGGTATTTTGGGGTTTCGAGATTGTGTAATTACTCGAAATTTCGGGTATTTTGGGGTTTCGAGATTGTGGGGGGGGGGTAACAAAATGGGAAACATTAAGCGAGATTTATGTGCATTTCCAATAACATTTTGGGACAGTTTTTCTTCCGAATTTGGAATTGGAAGGAAAGCAAAAAATGCGAAATCGCTAATTAATTTTTTTTGTTCTTTTAATGAACGGATGAAACTCCTCGATTAGATAACAAAAAATCGCCCCTAATAGTTGAACCCCAATTAGACACGACGATTGTCCGGCTCATTGTTCAGCTGAAGTCTAATCATTTATCGCGTTTTTTGCCCTACCAAATGACTCAGATCGGGACGCCTAAATCATGTATGATCGATCATTTACACCCGCGCTTAAATCAATCGATCAATCCCCACTCCCGATAGACAAACTTGGCTGCACTGATCTGGGGACCGGACTGATCATTAGGACTTGTAAATCACTCAAATCGGTTCTTTTATCGATCGCCGCTTTCCCCGGTACATTTTGGGCATCAAATTTAATATTTAATTAACTTGACAGATCATCAAGACTTGAGCAGCATATTTCACCCAAATCGGTTCTTTTACTTTCGTTCCCCGGTACATTTTGGTCATTCAATTTACCAAATTAATTAATTGCATTAATGGCATTTTCACCTCGTCAATTAGTGGCGCTTTGGCTTCGGCCTCCGATTTCTGGTCCAGCGTCACAGCGATGTCCTCCTCGTCGATGTACTTTTGGGGTTCGTCACGCGTCGGCGGATTATCTTGGCGGCCAACTTTGTCCGACAGCACACAATGGGACATGAAAGGCTAAACAAAAAATGAAATGAATTTAAAAATAAAAATCACTTTGATCAGTTGCTGATCAACTCGAATTGTGTCCGATTTGGATGCGCGAGTTTTTGTTAAATTTGTGTAAAATTGGAATTTCGGAAGAAAAGCAAATTCCGTTTTCAAAAATGAATAATGTCAGTCTGTAGTAATAGATTGATCAAAAAGAGATGATTAATAAAGTGAATAATTTTATTTTAGGAAAAAATGGGAAACCAATGATTTTTCGCGGATGACAAATCACTGATGGGAGAGAATTCTATTCTGTTTACATTTAGTAAATACATTGCTTTTTAATGTTGATGTGAATTTGGTTTTAAATAATTTTGTATTGAAATGTTACCGTATTAAAATAATTTATTCTGTTAATATAAATTTAAAAAAATGGACAATTCAAATCCAAATGCCCGCCCGGCCAAATGCCCTCCATAGTTAATTCGGGATATGTCATTTAATACCTGATCATTCTCGACAGTTTTTACACACATTTTACGCAAAATGCCATAATCAATTAGGCAGGAAAGGCTACATTTTTCTTCTCGTCTCGAAAGCGTCGTTTAAGAAAAAATTGATCATGTTTGATCGAGAAATGACCATTTTTTCGACAATTTTCATTTTGTTACTAAGCCAAGAAATGTGCCACCTTTTTTTCGGCAGATATAAAAGGGTGTAAATATGGCGAGCCATTTTAATGCGTCAATTATGCCGAAAATCTTTGTCGATTCATTGTCCACAAAATGCGCCACGGAACATTGATGCCGGAACGGAAATGCCACCTTTTTTCCCCTCTCGATCGACAAAAATATAAAAGGGTAAAGGTAAATGTAAAAGGAGAAAATTGATCATTCTCGACGACCATTTTACATGCGTTTAACCCAAAAGGATTTTTCCCGTCCTCGTCAATACTCTCGCCACGGCGACGGCGGCGGCGGCGGACTGCTGTTGCTGTTGCTGCTGATCTCAATCTACGCCGTAGGGGATGGGCCGACGCTGCGGGGAGTGTTTGTTACACGCCGTCGTCGTCGTCGTCATCATCCGCACAATCACAAAGACGACGGACGACGCATCAGTCGGAGGGGCGGTGGGGGCGGGGGGTACGACGACAATTTACGACTTTAAAACTTAACCCCNAGGAATAGAGCTTTTTGCGGCTCAAAATTTTGCTGTAAATTTGCGCCTTGCTGCGCAATGTGTTTGTGGGTGGTTGCCCCCTCCGGCGTCATTCAAATGCGCAATTGCCCCCTTCTCCAAAATCCAATTCATTCATCCAAAACCATCCATATTTTGATTGAATGCAGGAAGACGAAGAAGAAGAAGACGACGACAAATGGAAGACGGATGAGGAGAAAGAATCGCAAATACGGAATAATTCCGGGGGCACAACGCCGGGGAGGGGAGTTTATGGAGTTGTCCGGATGAGGAGGAAATGATCAAAGAGGAATCAGTGAACAATGAATGAATGGAATAATGACCGGGGTCAAATGTCAGTCCTAAAATGGGAAAAATGGAAATTTCAGTCCCAATGCCCCCCCCCGGTTTGGTGTTGAGAATGATCAAAAAATTTGAAAATCAATCATTATTTATTTAAAGGTTGGAAAAATGGGAGTGAAACTATGTGAAAAAATCAATTTCAATTAAAAGATTATATTTTTTCTATGAAGTAGCTTTGACCGTTGGGATGTGATCAAAAATTGAAACCATCAAAAGGTGTGTGGGGAAATGCTTTTAAAAGTGAAGTTTTTAATCGAAGATCATGAGAAATAGAGCAAAAATACCAGACCAGGATTTGGCTCTTTCAACTCAAGTGTCGCGAATTGTTTATAACTTTTTTCAAACTTAACGAATTTGGTTGAGACACCCAAATCATATGAAAGCTCTCGTTGAATAGAAACTATTTTCAAACAGAAGCCAATAAATCAAATAAATTTCACAAAAGTTGTGCCCAAAGAACTCCGAAAATTTGCCCTTTTCCGAGTTTTTTACTTTTTTGGCCATAACTTTTGTAGGCTTTGACCAATCGCATGCTTAATGACAGCATCACTTCTCAAAAACTCTCATATATATGGGAACCGACCAAATTTGTTGAGTAAGAAAACAAAACAATTCGGCACTCGGAACGGTAAAAATCCTTTTAACATTTAAAGAAAAGTGGAAATTCTAGTAGTTTTTGTATTATTATCGGCTATAAATATTTTGAGAATTTGAAATTTTAAAAAGCCGATTTCATTTTCGGGTCCGGAATCCGGACATTTTTTTTGGCATTCGGTTACATCCACTGTTATGAGCCGAGTCCAGGTTTTGGGATTTGACTCATTGTTCTCCTTAAAATCCCCCGGGGTTCTTTGTAAAAATCCAGATCCTGCGCTCTTTTCTATCTTTAAAGTTGAAAAACATTGAAAAGAAAGAAAATTTTCAAACAAAAAATTTGTTTTGACAAAATTAACCCCTTTAACATAAAAGTTTTTGTTGTTTAATCAAAATTAAGATTAATTGGCTTTTCAGTGCCAAAACTTTTCTCTGTACCTTTGCCAGCGGTGGCCGATGCCAAGTGAAGGAATGGCTATCGATGATGCATAGGCAAGCCTTCCTCCTTTTCTTGGCCATTTAATTTTAATATAAAAATAATTCTAAAAATACAAAAATAATTCTATTGGGTGAAACTCAAATTTAGCACATGGAATAAATGAAAATGAGGGTATTTTTGTACGATTTTTTGTGGGGTGGAGGGTCAGTCCCGTCTCGGCCACTCCGTCTCAGCGAATTTGAAAACCTTATTCACACTGCACTAAATCAGTCAAGCCGTATATCATTGGAAAGCTCTAAATGCATAGAAACTATTTGTAAAACTAAACAAAGCAGTAAACCAAAGTTAAAAAAAGTTATGATCAGAAAACCACGAAAAAGCGCCGAATTTTTGATAATTTTTACTTTTTTGATGCTTATCAAAACACTTCGACTTTGCTGTAATGCTTTTTCTATTCATTTAGAGCTTTCGAATGGTTTAAGGCGTTACTGGGTTGACGCAGTTTGTGAAGTGTTCTGATTTTTCAAATTTGCTGAGACGGGAGAAATGCCGCAAGGGATAGTTAAAAATTTGTAAATTGCTAAAATAATTGTTTAAAAATGAAATTTTGGCGATTTGTTATTAAATAATTTAATGCAAATTTAATTGTGTTGTGTAATTTTTGTTGCTGAATAATAAAAAGAATGACGAAAGACGACGACGTGCTGGGGGCTATAGAAAATTAGTAAGAATTTTTGCTCCATCCGACGACGTTCGTTCGCTTGGGTGCACAAAGTGTGGTGGTGATGATGGGATGAGTTCAGCAGGTCGAAGACCGTCGACCCCTCCGGCGTCCCCCGCCATTTTTTATGGGGGTGGGAAAATTGTGGTGAAAATTGGTGGGGAGGGGAGAGAAAGGGGCCGACCAACCGACCGACCTATAAATTTCTTTCAAAAAATTTTGGGTAAAAAACAACCTTTTTTTTTTGTTTTTTTGATTTTTATTGGATGGGAAAATTGTGGCGAAAAATAAGCCGGAGGCAGGGGGAGGACTTTTTTCTCCAATTTTTTTAGGTAAACTAAAATTTGGCTAAAATGGGTGGGGGGGGGGAGAATTTGTTTCCGAGAAATCTTTTAGGTAGAAAAAATGCTGTTCCCCTCCACCCCCTTTTTTGTTTGGAAATTAATAAATTTTGAAATTTGTCTGCAAAATCAGACAATTTTTTCAGAATTTTAGAGGTTGAAAAAGAGCTGATTTTCGTAAAGCTAAATAATTTAAGTTTTTATTTTTTGAAAAATGTTGACGTAAATTTGCGGCAAAATTGAGCCATTCAAATCAAGCCAAGCATTCATTTTTGGATGAAATTTTTTATTTAAAAATATATTTTTTTGACGGCGGTGGGCGGGGGTAATCAAAGAATCTGACGGGAAAAATTTGTGACGGCAAATTGACGGCGCGACACATATAAATGCATATTATTTAGAGGCTGTCTCTTATACACATCTAGATGTGCGTGTGTCCAGCTTCGTGGACCGCACTTTTGGCAAGGGATTCCAAGCCGGGGTCTAATCGTGCTGCTTCAACCTCCATTCTAAAATCAAGCGCCATCTAAAATAAAATATTATTAATAGGGCCCGGATTTATATGTGCTAAAAACCCCAAAATATGTATGTTTTTATGTGCTAAAAATGCCAAAATATGTGCTAAAAATCCCAAAAAATACCAAAATATGTGCTAAAATATGTGCCAAAAATGGCCAAAATCTAGTCAGTTTATGATAAAAACCTTCAAAATTCATCTATCTTTATTAATTTTGCTCCTACAGTTGTAAATACAATATACTATTTTTCACATGTTTTAAAATTTTATCAAAAATATCAAAAGTAAATTTGGTTTAAACTACAGTACATTAATGTCGGAGCGGGGTAGCAATTTTACGATCAAAACAGAGATTAAAACTGATGTTTTGTACCAGCTTTGGATTAAACAAAAAAATGTCTTAGCAAAAACAATGCCCATAATTTCGGATCAATAAATATAATTTATGAGGTCCCTTCTGGCTTTGGTCGAAAAAAAATAATCGGGAGGCCGACATTTCGTCCATGCGACATTTCGTCCAGTAAGCGAAAATACGACATTTTTTGTTATTGCCCATTCTTCTTTTTCTCTGTCCCATCTTCGTCCCTTCAGGCCGAAATCATATTCTCAACAAATCTCCCCCCCCCTCCAATGAACCCGATCTCAGATTTGGACTGATTAAGCAGCAGCATTCTGAATTTTTTTTAAGGCTCCGTCACGTACACTTCCGCGCAAAATGAGCGTCGATCAGGCGGGCAACGACCGGGTGCTGTTGCCTTCGGTGACCGGGCACTTCAACAAAACGTCGTCGACGGATCCGTTGACGTTGGACCAAATCCGCACAATCATCCGCAAGGAGCTGTACCTGTACGGACCCACCACGTTGGCATTGCCGCTGACCGAAGAGTTTCTGCACTACGACTCGGGTGAGGGGAGAATTGCGTGGAAATGCATCCAAGCTTCGATAACTTTAACATTTCGCCAGTCCCTTTCCCCAGGCGTATTCCATCCGTTTCCCCGCGAGCACTTTGACGACGGAATCATCTACTGGCACGTTGTGCGCCTCATCGGCTGGGGCCATGCCGAGGATGGACAGCTGTTTTGGGTGGCGGCGAACAGCTTCGGGGAGCAATGAGGCGAAAACGGTGGGTGAATAGTCGTCGACAAAATTGGTTTTGAAAAAAACGGTGGGTTGGGTCCCCGGGGCAGGTCTTTCCGAGTTGACACGACTTTGCTGGAGGACTACGGGCTCAAATACGAAGCGGCAATGCACTGACACAATGCGCGCGTTTTGTGCAAAAACTTTCACAAACACCTCGCCACTTTTGTTGTTTTATTACGCTTTACACATTTCCTTTTTTATTGTATTAAACTGAATTTTCCTATTCTATTAATTTCAAAATTAAAATTTTTGCAAAAATTGTTTGGTCGGTCTCGTTTCCGGTCTCTCCATAAAAATACGAACAAACAAATGTCCGATCACAAATGATTGATTGGTCTCCTCCGTCTTTTGTACAAAACAAAAAATGTTTTGGTTTTGGGTTTTGGCCCGGACTCTAATTTAAAGGCGAACATTACATTTATTATTTCAGGAAAAATTAAAAATTTTGAAGAGGGGCACAAATTTTTGATCAAAAATTTCAAAATATATGCTCAAAATCCCAAAGGCCGGCATAGGAAGCATTTAATTGTGAATTCAAATTATGCTTATTTAAATATAAATTTAAAAAATAATTAAATTGGTAAGACTACGCGATTAATCATAAAATTTAAACTTTTAAGATTTGAATCAAATTCATCATCATCGCATCGAAATAGCTGCAGGGCAGCAGGGATGGGCAAATTTAGTAAATCCGAAAATTGCTTCAAAATCTATATTTTTTTAACATTATTTTAAAACCATTTTTAATTTTTAAGAATACGGGGCCCGTTTATTTGTTTGTTTAATTTAATTTTAAATTTAAGTTCCGACTTTGGCTCCCATTCGGGTTCCAATAACAATTCTGTGTGGCTAAGAGAATAATTAAAACAAGGCTTAAACAATATTACTAAAGGAAAAAAAGACATAAGAAGAATTACTTGAAGATTTATCTTCTGCTTCGAAGAAAACTTTTAAAACAAAAAAAAAGTCTAGAAGAAAACCTTAAAAAAATGGTGGTGCATTTTATACTTTAATGACCTTGTTTATAATATATATAATTTTGACCAATTAAAATATAACAAAATATGGCACAATTACAAAATATAAATTTGGCGATTTTCGCAAATGATGAAAATTGGATTAAAATGTGCAAAAAAATCTGACCAAAATTTAAAATAAATTTTTAGAATTAAAACATAATTTTGTTGGGTCAGATTTTTGTGCAAAAGTCTTCTGTCAAATATCCGTGTTAATCAAAAAAGTCCCGGAATATAACAGTTAAAAATGGTAGGGGTCACAGATCGATTTGAAACAAATTTTTGTCCAGATAATAAACAAAGAACAATTTGTTGTTGGGGCTGCTTAAATGATATGCTGTTGCTGATGATGAACTGCTTGGGTCTGTTGTGCAAGTTGGTGGTTGTGTTGCTGCTGCCGTTTTGGCAGATGGCGGCCGCCATTCATGAGGAGAGCTGAAATGATACAATTATTTTTAATAAACAACGGTCCAAATTGTTTTTTTTTAAATTGGCATATACGCAATTTGAGATTAGAGACTGGACGGGATCGGGATCCCTGGTATTTTATCCCGGGGATTGAATTCGGGATCCCCCGGCACCGGGCTTCCGACGGATTTTTTTGGGGACTTTTCAATTTGTACATGTAACTAGGCGCCCGAATTGAAGACCGATCAAGATTTCAATTAAGCCCACTAAAAAATCGGTAAAATTTCGTCAATCGAGATCTCAAAAAAATCTTAGTCCGAAAGCCCTCGAAATCTAGATGATCTCTCGATCGGTCCGAACTCCTCTACACATGACCGGAAATTCTCGTTCCAGACCGAGTCCAGGGACTCAAAAATTCAAAAGGATTTTATTGGGTGAGTTTTCCCCGGCGCATAAAAATTAATTCAAAAAAACAAAACAACAGACAATGGTTGCCGCCACTGTTGCTCGGCGGCGAACTCCGACTGCTTACAGTACTCATCATCATCACCGTAGTGCACGAGTCTACGGTGTCGGAGTGGGTCGGTGTGATGGGCACAGTGTCCTTGGGCTGTTTAAGCAGTCCAAGCAAAATGGTGATGACGATACGGAAAAGGCAAATCTTTAAAACAATCAATAATAAAATAAAATAAAAAATTAAATATTTGGATTTACGCTTTGTCAATTAATATTTATAATATAATGTATGGGTGATAATAGAAAAAAGATTTTGTTAAAGAGTCCGTTTTTAAAATTAATATTGAAAAAACAAAATGCCAAAACCACGACCTGAATGCCAAAGAACACGACAGTCGAAATGACACAAAGCAAAATGAGCGTGTTCAACCCTTCAATTGTGTAATTGCCCGTAATTGGTGGTCGGTTTTTGGCCGTGAGAAGGCCTTCAAAAGGGGGGGGGGGAATTTTCATAAAAAAATTTAATTAACCTAATTTAATTTTTAAAAAAATACACTCACCTTGATACCCGTGCTCGGAACCTTCAATGACGATGGCACTTACGCCAATTGTAATGCCACTGGTCCACCACAAAAACAAATACCCAAACAGCACCAATGTGGCGATCATTAAGGCAAACTGAGTGAAACAAATATATAAAATTAATTTATTTATTTTATTTTATTCGGTTTTAAAACAATAAAATTAAAACAAAGAAAAAAAATTTTGGGCATATAAATTATTTTTATTAAGTATCAAAGTGGCCTTTTAAAGTTAAAGCATAAAAACGAATAAAAAACAACAAAAAATTAAAATGAACCTTTAAACATTTTCTTTATTTGAATTAAGCAATTAATTAAAACAAAAACTTCTATCGAAATTTCTTTAAATCCTGACTGTCTAAAGAGCACATTTTTAAATGAATTATTTTCAATGTTTAAAAATGACAATTTTCCCCCGAGGGGCTCAAAATTCACGCACCTGCATAAGCAAATGTGGCACCAGTAAATATGGAGATCGGAACAGAACACCAAACACCAAAAGCACAACAGCCGTTATGGCAAGGCACAGCGAAATGATTGTGAGAAAGGCGGGCACTGCGGAGGCGGCATGCGCCGATTTGGGCGCAAATTGGTCGTCATCACAGAACAGGTCCACGAAGCAGCCAATCAGCTGAAAAACAGAAAATTTTTGGGTTGAAACATTTTTCGAATCCTGAATTTCAATTTTGATCAGCCTCAACGATCCCGATCAATCTGGGATTTTTGAAATGGCCCGATCCCAATCAGTCATGTAAAATTGGATCTTTGAAAATGACCCGATCCCGATCAGGCCATTATATCTTTATCAGAGTCAAAAACTCATGGAAACATAAATAATCGAAAAAAGCTTTTGTTACCCGAAATATTTAACAAAACTTTAATTATTTTTAATTTATGGAATCGGTCCAAAAATGTTTGATCGGCCGCCTGCCAGCCCCCCACCTGCGAGCCGAAAATGGCAAATTCGACGATGGCCAACCCGATGGCCACATAATTGAGCTGGACACGTCCGCAACAGCACATTGGCGCCGAGTTCGTCTCATTTTTGCTCGTTTCCTTTTTATGCGATGTCTGCACAAATTCAAATATTATTTTTTTTATAAAAAATTCAAATTTTATTATTTCTTGGTAAATATTAAAGCACAACACATTATTTGTTATTCATACATAGGCATTTCCGTGTGTTTAAAAAATTATTTTAAATTGAATTTTCATTTTTATTAAAAATATTACGGGCGCAGTCTTCGTCGAATGGGACTGATCAATGGGCAACGTCGCGGAAGTCGATCGGCTGCTGATCGATGCACAACCGTTGTTGTTGGCATTGTGCCCGATTTGAATGTGATGGTTATTATTATTGTTGTTGTTCAAATGTTGTGGCAAAATGTTATTGTTGTTGTTCTGATTTTGTTGCTGTTGGTGTTGACGATGGGCAATTACGGACGGCGCTGTTGGCATTGAACACTGAAAAAATGTTTGGTAAAAAAAGGAAATGGAATTTTTAATCCATAAAAAGAGAATAAAGTGATGTTAAATCACATCCTCAAAATGAAAAAATCAGACAAGTAAATGGATTAAAAAATTCTCAATAAAATTTTCATTTTATGAAAACTGAAACTCTGTAATATTTTTTGATTACCTAAATCAAAGCAAATGAACTAAAAAATGGGAAATTAATGCCTGCCTTCTTACTAATTGAATAAAGAAAATAAATTTGCCAATGAACAAAAGGGATAAAATCAAAAATAAGATCAAATAAATAAATTCTAATTTAAAATAGTTAAAATGAAAAAAAGCGTATGTTGGGGAGGAGAGTATTTTAATCGGAAGAACGTTAGTCAGTTCAATACATAAAATGTTTCTGCAAAATGTTTTCGTTCGGAGTCGACGGCGACTAAACATAAATCAGCAAAAAGTCGGGGGAAATCGATAAACAATCGGATAAATGCAACGGATGCAGCTTAATCAGTGTTTGGTGTTAACACTCACTCCATTTTTTCAACTATTTGATGAAGCGCCTGGAATTTTTGGCTTTTTGTTGCATAAAAATGGTTTTTTTTTAATTTCACCAGATTTGAGAAAAATCTTTAAAATCGACAAAAGCACCTTCCGCGAGGCCTTCAGGCGCGCTCTAAATTTTTTGAATAAAAAACAAAATTTTCGATCCCGAAAGCGAGTTTTACAGGAATCTTGTATGTACTGGGGCCTAAACGCCTTAATAAAACAAAAAATGTTTAACAAAAAAAACAAACGAATAGACAAAGGACCCTCAAAAAACTCAATCAGTCCTAATCAAAAAATAACAAAATGGGAAACATTAAGCGAGATTTATGTGCATTTCCAATAACATTTTGGGACAGTTTTTCTTCCGAATTTGGAATTGGAAGGAAAGCAAAAAATGCGAAATCGCTAATTAATTTTTTTTGTTCTTTTAATGAACGGATGAAACTCCTCGATTAGATAACAAAAAATCGCCCCTAATAGTTGAACCCCAATTAGACACGACGATTGTCCGGCTCATTGTTCAGCTGAAGTCTAATCATTTATCGCGTTTTTTGCCCTACCAAATGACTCAGATCGGGACGCCTAAATCATGTATGATCGATCATTTACACCCGCGCTTAAATCAATCGATCAATCCCCACTCCCGATAGACAAACTTGGCTGCACTGATCTGGGGACCGGACTGATCATTAGGACTTGTAAATCACTCAAATCGGTTCTTTTATCGATCGCCGCTTTCCCCGGTACATTTTGGGCATCAAATTTAATATTTAATTAACTTGACAGATCATCAAGACTTGAGCAGCATATTTCACCCAAATCGGTTCTTTTACTTTCGTTCCCCGGTACATTTTGGTCATTCAATTTACCAAATTAATTAATTGCATTAATGGCATTTTCACCTCGTCAATTAGTGGCGCTTTGGCTTCGGCCTCCGATTTCTGGTCCAGCGTCACAGCGATGTCCTCCTCGTCGATGTACTTTTGGGGTTCGTCACGCGTCGGCGGATTATCTTGGCGGCCAACTTTGTCCGACAGCACACAATGGGACATGAAAGGCTAAACAAAAAATGAAATGAATTTAAAAATAAAAATCACTTTGATCAGTTGCTGATCAACTCGAATTGTGTCCGATTTGGATGCGCGAGTTTTTGTTAAATTTGTGTAAAATTGGAATTTCGGAAGAAAAGCAAATTCCGTTTTCAAAAATGAATAATGTCAGTCTGTAGTAATAGATTGATCAAAAAGAGATGATTAATAAAGTGAATAATTTTATTTTAGGAAAAAATGGGAAACCAATGATTTTTCGCGGATGACAAATCACTGATGGGAGAGAATTCTATTCTGTTTACATTTAGTAAATACATTGCTTTTTAATGTTGATGTGAATTTGGTTTTAAATAATTTTGTATTGAAATGTTACCGTATTAAAATAATTTATTCTGTTAATATAAATTTAAAAAAATGGACAATTCAAATCCAAATGCCCGCCCGGCCAAATGCCCTCCATAGTTAATTCGGGATATGTCATTTAATACCTGATCATTCTCGACAGTTTTTACACACATTTTACGCAAAATGCCATAATCAATTAGGCAGGAAAGGCTACATTTTTCTTCTCGTCTCGAAAGCGTCGTTTAAGAAAAAATTGATCATGTTTGATCGAGAAATGACCATTTTTTCGACAATTTTCATTTTGTTACTAAGCCAAGAAATGTGCCACCTTTTTTTCGGCAGATATAAAAGGGTGTAAATATGGCGAGCCATTTTAATGCGTCAATTATGCCGAAAATCTTTGTCGATTCATTGTCCACAAAATGCGCCACGGAACATTGATGCCGGAACGGAAATGCCACCTTTTTTCCCCTCTCGATCGACAAAAATATAAAAGGGTAAAGGTAAATGTAAAAGGAGAAAATTGATCATTCTCGACGACCATTTTACATGCGTTTAACCCAAAAGGATTTTTCCCGTCCTCGTCAATACTCTCGCCACGGCGACGGCGGCGGCGGCGGACTGCTGTTGCTGTTGCTGCTGATCTCAATCTACGCCGTAGGGGATGGGCCGACGCTGCGGGGAGTGTTTGTTACACGCCGTCGTCGTCGTCGTCATCATCCGCACAATCACAAAGACGACGGACGACGCATCAGTCGGAGGGGCGGTGGGGGCGGGGGGTACGACGACAATTTACGACTTTAAAACTTAACCCCCCGAGGGGACGGGAAGAAAGGGGGA
>MEIZ01000245.1:66236-79688 GCA_001723225.1 Globodera ellingtonae | reverse complement strand
ATGCCCCCCCCGGCGAGGGGGGGGGGGGGGGCTTCAACCCTTAAAATTTATGGAGTTCTGGGTCTTTAAACAAAACTGAAACATTGCGCAAAACAAAAATTTTCCCCTTAGGCGCAAAGGAATCCCATTGAAAAAGCGCCCCAGGGGTGGGGGGGTGGACACTCCCCCCCCCCACCGTTCATTTTAATTGTTTTTTCGTCTCTTCAACAGATGCTGCTGCTGTTTGTTGTTTGTTTGTTCTTCTAATTCTATATTATATATTTTCTTGGGGGTGGGGACATTCAATTCTTCCGACTTTTATGGATGAATGGACGCGCAACGGACGTAGTTTAAACAGTGAACGGAAGGGGAGGAAGGCACGCACGGCGATTGTCAATTTTTGAATTTCTCTAAACTTCATTTTGAAGTTTTGAAATATATTTTTAAATGCACATAAATGTTGTAATTTTTTGAATAAAATATAAAGAAATCGATGTAGAACATTTCGTCGTATCCAAATTTCAACAAATAATTTTATGTCACAAAATTGTTAAAATGGAACGGAACTATTATAACAAAACAACGGAAACGCAAAATATTGTGTTGAAAAATTGCGCGTTTTAACGTTTTTATGCCGTAAAATTGAATTTAGAATTTTTTGTTTGTTTGAAACTCAACCAAATCGAATAACCAAGATACATTTGAAAACTCTAAGTTTTTAAAAGTTATGTTAAGCAAAAGCATAACAATTAGAGAATTTGTGAAAATGTTATTTCCATAAAACTCGAAAAACCCCCGGTTTTTGGGATGCTTTTTTACATTAAACTTTTTAAAACGAATTGAATCGCTTGGCTTTTACTTTCAGAATGGCATTAATTTGGTTGAGCTTCAAAAAAGTTATTTTAGATCAAAATTTGTTGGCTATTATAATACAATAATGTGCAACAACAACAAAAAACAATTCTCTCCCTCCTATCTTCGTAGTTTGGCACTCCATTCGTCCAATGTTTGCAACAATTGTTGATTGGATTTGCGTTGAACAGAATTGGTTGGCATTTTGTGTGAATAAATGTCGGCATTCAGCATGTCTTCCATGCCATTTTTGACGACATTGAAACTGGCTTTAATCGCTGCAACAGAATAGCAGAGCCATCGTTTTAGCCATGCCTTTTCCGCCGCCGTCGTTGTTCCACTCGCATTGCGCGGCTTGTCCAGCTCGGCGAGCAGTGCCTGATACACAAGCGCGTAGTACCGTAGGCCGGCCAGTTGTCCGATGACGGTAGCTCCGCTGTTTACTGTAGCATCGATGCGACTGGTTTCCGGCATTTTGGCGAGCAGGTTCTGGTAGTGCAAAAAATCGTTTGCAAATTTTTTCACTTCATTTTTGTACGTAAATTTTTTGAAAAATTTTTTGAAACTCTTCTGTTGGCCTTCAATTTCTTTGAATAGTTTATCCTCCACCAAACTGTAGAAGCCAAACTCTTTGATAAAACGGGCCAATTTTTCGCCATTCTCAACAAAATGTGCCGAATCTCTGGAATTTAAATTGAAATTTTCTGCAAAACATGCCTTAGAAAGGCTCCCGGAAAATGCGTCAGTAGAAAATGCGTCAGTGAAAAATGCGTCAGTGATTATTAAAAGTCATGTAAAACATGTTTCTGGAGGTTTTTGGGGTTGAAGAATCCAATTCTGACCTCTGTTACAACCAATTCCGGACCCAGGACCAGAATTCAAACGTTTGGTCGAAAATTCAAAATTTTCCAAAAATCAAGTTTGGCGGCCTAACCCGTCCAAAGTCAACCGCGATTGCCGATTCTGTCCAGTACTGAAGCTAGGCCTAAGCCTAACTTAGGCCTAAGCCAACCTGGCTTGGGGTTTGTTAGGCTAAGGCCTAAGCATAGCTTAAGCCTAGCTTAGGCTTAGCCTAAGACGTTAGGAGATTCAGGAAGTTTTGGGTGGGATTCGAGACACTTTACAACGAAAGTAATAAGCGAATTCATACTTTTGAATGATTTTGAGACCAAAATGGATTTTTGTAAAATTGTTCGAATTTGGTTCGAGGTTCGAAATCGGCAGAAATGGATGTTAGAATTGTAGTCTAAGCCCCTAAATCCGATAAAAACACTTTTCTACTGATGCATTTTCCACTGACGCATTTTCCGGTCACCCTTACTATTAGTAGAAAACATAAATAGGTATATAAAAGTGATTTTGAAAAGAAATCGCCAAACATAATAACAAAAAAAAACTCTTTAAGTACGCAAATATGAGAACCAATTTTGCAAATTTCAAACTCGAAATTGCATTTGGCTAAAAATAAAACATAAAATTCTATTAAAACGAATTAACCTAAAGCTTGGTATGGTATCGATTTGCTTAATTTGTTTAGCTAACAATTAAATTATCTAACTGATTTTATTAAAATGCGTCCGTATATTTTCTCCACCAAATAATTTCTGTGATTTATTTTAATTTAAAATAAATAAATAAATAATAAATGAATTTACTGTTCTTGGAAGGCTGTTGAAATTGCGAAAAGATTTGCAGCTCTTGGCTCATTCTTTGCCTGCCAAATACAAAAATTATTAGTTAAATGGCTAAGTTTTGTTTTTTAATTATATTAAAATATTTAAAATAAAATGATTAATTAAATACCCAATTAGGAAGGAGACTTAGTTCAACCAATATCTTCACATTGTGCACGGTTTTTGGTTCATTTTCCGTTGTTGACGTTGTTTTTGGTGCAAATGATTGTGCAAATAAAAATGCTTAAGTTATTTATGTATCTGTCGGTCTATTATTTGAAAATTATGATTATTCTAATAATCCTCGTAGGCGCTTTAGTATTATTTGAAAAAAAATCTTTTTAAACTCAGTAAAAAATCGAATTTTACTAGTAAAATTTCAAACTTACGTTTTTTTATTGGTTTTATATTTTCTTTCAAAAAATAGGACTTCAAATTTCACTAGTAAAATTCAAAATTTACTAAAATCCATTTTGTGAAAGTTTTTAATAATACTAAAGCGCCGTATTATTTGAAAATTTTTAAATAATGCTAGGAATATTCCAATAATCTTAATTTTCAAATAATACGCCGGCATATCCATTTTGTTAAAATTTTTAAATAGTTAAAGAATTTACCGTGAATTAAAGTGACGAAAATTGGTTTCAACAGATTCATCAAAAATAAAAAATTTATAAAAATATAAAATTTAGAGAAAAATAATAATAATATCGTTGAATATAAAATAAAGCATGCGCAACTCAATTTAATCAACAACAAAAAATGCTCTTTGTCACAACATTTTTCTTATGACTTTCTGCCAAATTGGTTCAATGCGCGGCGTATCGATCGATCAATTTGACTTATATTTAATTTAAAATAATTGACAAAAAATATATTCAAAAGGTAAATCAGGCATGCTCACGGCTATCCGAATATCCGGATAGCCGCGGATATATCCGGATACGGACGGATAACGGATATGCCACTCATTCATACTCGCGGATATCCGTCCCAATACGGCATTAAAAAATGTCCTCTAATACACATTTTTAAATTTTTCAAATGCCAAAAATTAACCTTTAATTGGTTTTTAAAATCCGGACACAGGCATAGGTATATGGCTGAGTGGTTGAATTATAAGTTTAATTCTATTTGGGGTTAAAGTTCGAGTTGCATTTTATATTTGATGTGCAAAAGGTTTTATTGTTGTTAGATTTAAAAATTTTTTTATTAAATTTTAACTTAGAAATGAAAATTTTTAGTGGCTATTTTGGCTTTTTTGCCATTTGTATGCCTATTTTGAGGGGTTTTGGTTCCTATTCAAGACAAATTAGCAATCAACACGAAAATGAGTTCATTCGTGCTAATATAATTAAAAACATTCAATTTTATATAGATAAATATACAACATCGAGTTTCTAATCAACAAATTATATGGACAATTAATTGTTCATAAATAAATGTTTTATTTTTATTTTCAAAATATTTTTGCAAAAATCGCACAATCAATTAAAAATATATTTGTATATCTGCCTTGATTCCTATAAAAAATCGATTTGCTTTACAACAATCAATGGCTTCCAGACAAATGCGTCATTAAAAAATTTTAAATAACGACAATAAGTTCGAAATTTTAAGCAAAAAATCGGGATCGAGACTTTCAAAAGTTGGGACAATCCTTCCCAATCCAATCCCGAGGCCCCAAAATTATCTAGAGCGGGTTCGGCATTTTATGGTAAAACCCGGGATAATCCCTCCCAATCCCGACCGGGATCCCGATCCCGCTAGACTCTAACCGGCTATTACTGTATTAAACTAAAAGGGGGGGGGGGCATTCTTTAAGGAATTGCTCATCCAATGGTTGTCGTCGGCCGTCGTGTGCCGCACTTTTTGCAACGAATATTTTTCATGGACAGAAATTTAAAAATGCCGCGCTCATTGAATGCCGCAGCTCATCAGCCCCTTTAATATGCCAGCCACGATGCAAATGCTAAAATTGGCCAGAACCACCGTCACAAAATGCACAAAAAGGCCTAGACATTAAGGCCCAGAAAAGTGGAAGCAATTTTAACAAAATGCCATTGCCAATGCCAAAAATCGATAACATTTTTTATAAATTGTTAACATAAAACGAAAGCTGGGTTGAAATTCTTAAAGTACCTTTGTTTAAAATTTATTTTTTTTAATAAAAAATTTTTCAAATATTTTATTTAAAAATATGGATTAAAGTTGCATTAAATAGAGACTTTCGCTGTTAATCTTTTTATTTAAATTTAAGGCTTACACTAATTTGTAAGTGTGCGCATTTATTATTATGGAATTTTGCAACATAATATTATTAACATTTTTAGGTAAGTGATTAATCAATAAATTCACATAATTTTAAATCATTTTCAGTAATGAACATAATCAGCATAAATTGTTCACCCAAAAATGCACAAATTCTCGATCGAAATCCCGCCAAAATGTTCGATTTTGTCGAACGAGCCATTCAATTAAGCCTCGAGGTCGATTCGTTGTTGGGCATCGGTTTGAGGTAATTGATAAATTTTTAATTTTGTTAATCCAAAAAAATTGCCTAATTTATTATTGTTTGTATTATGTTTTGAAAAAAATGCTCAAATTTTAATTTTATCAAATTTAATTAGAACCATTAAAATAATTGTTAATATTATTTTACTCTTTAATCAGAATACCCGCAAAAGAATAAATGTTTGCTAAACAATCAAAAAAGTATAAAAATGGCGTATTTGTTTATCTTTAAATATATGTTCTAATTAATTGTTAATTGGACTTTATATTTACCTATTGTATTTAACAATAATTAATAAACTAATTTATTTAGCAAAAAATGAATTTAAAGGATTTGGTCTTTAGACGCCACCCTTTGGAGGCATTTCGCCAACAAAATGGCAAAATTGAAGTGTATTTGAGCATGAACCGTCTGTTCTATTGGATTATTGAGGCCCAAAATTACATAAACGGAGGCTGGATTTACGGGGGCATTATCCCGGACATTGAACACAAAATTCGTGAAAAAAGCCGAATAATGGCAATATTT
Organism: Globodera ellingtonae; assembly: GCA_001723225.1. Taxonomy (NCBI): domain Eukaryota; kingdom Metazoa; phylum Nematoda; class Chromadorea; order Rhabditida; family Heteroderidae; genus Globodera; species Globodera ellingtonae. Next base: position 74,141 of record MEIZ01000245.1, on the reverse strand, counting down.
TATGGCCACGGGCACAGCTCTTCACCAGCTTCATCATCATCGGCATCGGCACTTTCTGATAAAAATTTGCGCAAAAATTACGCTGACGATGAAAAAAGTGTGCAAAATTGGGAGCACAACAAAATAGGCTTTGATGCGCAGGAACGGCAAGTGATGCGCGAAATTTTGGCGGTATTTAAGGTTTTAAATGAAACAATTTTTTTTTTAATTAAAAAAATCTTTTAAACTTTAAAAACAAACATCCTATTGTATTGTAATTAGTTGAAATTAATTAATTTAATAAATAATAAATGTGCGGTCGATTAATTGTCGGCATCCGATCAATTCGAAAAGAGAACTGTTAATGATCGGAAAGGCTATTTTCAGGTCTCGACAACTAAAGTTTCTGAACCATTTCAAGACCTTTTGTTTTACATTTATTTCAACTACAAATTGTTGAGCATTTTGAATGGAATTGGCGATGTGCCAAAATATTTGAACGGCACTGATCAAACGTCATATTTAAACGGCACCCAACAAAAAATGGCAAAACATTTGCAACAACGGCACATTTACACCTACAAATGGTTGAATTGGGTGACAAAATATGCCGAACGTTGGCTTACAAAGCTAATTTCGGTGGCCGTTCGAATTGGCACTTTGAATATTGACAATTTCGATGAAACATTGGCGGAATGCATTTGCAGCCATTTTGAAAAAAAGAGCGACGGACATTTTGATGAAACTTACGAGGTTAAAAATGGCATTTCGATGGCACTTCGTCAACAAAAAATATTTGATCAAATGCCAACAAAAAGTGACGAAATACAGCAACAATTTTTGGACAAAATTGTTGGCACAAGTTTGGCACTTTGTAACATTTTGGTCAATTTTTCGGATGTGGCCAAAAATGATTTGCAGTCCGAGTTTTATAAAGACGAGAAAGGTGATCTAATTTGTAAGAAATAAATAAATGAGAAATAAATAATAACTAATTAATTATAACATTTAAATTGAAGAAACAATTAGCATCTCTTAATTTAAAATGAAGATGTTAATTTTCATCTTTAAAAAAAGATCCAAAGAACCAACATTTTTTAAAATCAATAAAATAAAATTCTTTAAACTTAATCGCTAATAAATTGTAAATAAATTAAAAATGGAAAATTTGCTTTTGCCTTTTATTTTTCGGCATTTTTTTTGATGTTGTTCACATTAAAAGCGTCCACGTTTACATTTGTTTAATATATTTTATGGCCGTCTAATTTGGCAATTTTTGTCCATATAAAAACATCCGCTTTTTAATTTAATGTTTTTTAATTTAATAATTTATTATTAAYTTTAAGGAAATTCATTGGCCTCAATCTTTTCCAAGACATTGTTGCATCCGTTGCGGATCCACGATGTGCAGGCCGAACATCACAAACTAGTCCAGCATCTCGTCACGCTGGTTGKGTTCTATAAGCACATTTTCGAGCTGGTCATTGTGCCACAGATGTGGCTGCTTGACCGACACAATTTCAGCAACGAGTTGAAGCAGTTGAAGGGCGTCTACAATGCCACGTTGAAAACATTGCACAACATCGCGGAGAGCAATTTGAATGGCATTGATGATCATAAATAAGCGTCAGAAACCAGTCAGAAGACTGCTTGATCCCACTTTGCAAAAAAAAATATTTAAATTTGCTCTTTAAATGGAAGGATGAAATGGCCATAAATGTTGCTGAACCCACTCAAATCTGATGTGCTTTTGTAGTGCAAGCTTATGAGCGCTTCATGTATTTGTTTTAACAAAATAGAGTTAAGTTAGTTTCTTTCCCATAGAAGGTCAGCCCTTTTTTACGTTGTTGTTAATGTTAAATGTATTCAAAATGTAACACGATTGTCTATCATTATTTGTCGTCATCAATTCATACTGTAATTAAAATGCCTCATTATCGCGTATGGTCGCCATTAAATTGTTTTGTAATTTATTGATAAAGAAATGGATAGAACTTAAATTCATAATTTAAATTGATTAAATTAAATATTAAACCGTTGTTGCACTTTGCAGAATGAAAATTAGACCTTTTTTATTTGCAATTTTTGGATGCATTTCTTCACAAAAACAATAAATGATTTCGTCATTTTTTTCTTCGAAAAATTCCCAAATTTTATTAAAGTGATAAACATAAATTAGTTAAATTCACAAGAAAAATTTTCTGTTGAAACGATTTGCAAAATTATGTAGACAATTTTTTGTATCTGTTTCTGCGTTGGCAAGCAAATAACAAAATTTATTCAAAACCGGAAATCCGAAAAAGCCATGCTCTGATAAACAAAAACAATTTTAAATCAATAATTTGTATTTGATGAAAATTAAAAATTTATTTTAAAAGTGTCAGGGTCATTTTATAACTAAAATTAAAATTACTTCAATGTAATTAATTGAAAATTGATTAAATAACAAATAAAGTGATTTGATTTCTTTTCTAAATTTATTATTTCTGTTTTTATTTAAAAGTCCGACTAAACTATTAAATATTATACCTAAAACATTTTATTTAGGATTAACAAAATGAATATAAAATTGACTTGTTTATTTTTTATATTTAACTTTAAAATGTTTTACTCAAAATCAACGCTTCAAAAACGTGTCAAAAGAGAAGGTCTTATTCAAACATTTTATTTCATTAAAATTGTTTAAAATAATTTAAAAAATAGATAAAATGGCATTATGTGGCGAATTTGACGTGCTCTCAATGAAACCGCTTCAATTTCATTCAAATATATCAAATGAGTCGAAAACTATACTCATTTCGGACCAGCCAATTGGTCGAGGACAAATTGGAGAGGTTTATTTTTAAATTTAAATAAATAATTTTATTTATAAAGCACAATAAACAAATAAAATAATTAATAATGGAATAAAATTATAAATATTAAATTTTTTAAAACTTGCCAAACAAAGGAAACAATTTGTAGTCAGACGAATTAATTAATTATTATTCAGATTGCAATATTCTAATTTTAAAATTTTAAAAAGCTAACTAATTAAAAAAATTTCGTTTTAATTGTGTAAAAATATAAAATTTAAAATATTTTAAGGTTTACATCGGCTATTCAGAAATTGCTGATCAATTTGATGTAAAAAATTTCACTCAAAAAAATTGTGTGGCAATAAAAAAAGTGCAAAATTTTAGCGTACAAATATTTTTAAATGGAATAAAAATATGGGACAAATTGCAACGGGAAGTGCCGTCAGAAAAGCGACAGCACATTGTGCAACTGATTGATTAGTGAATAATATTAAAATTAATTTACAAATTTTAATTTGTCCAAAAATCAATGAATAAAATGTATAATTAAATAACAAATTTAGTGGAAAAATTGGATGGAACAAATATTTGGCCACAATGGAAATGGGCGGTGCGCAAACATTTTACGATTGTTTGCAGAATGGTTGTTTTGGCAACAAAAATGTTGAAGAATTGGTCCGTGAAATGGTCAAACCACTGAAGGAAATTCATCAAGGTGAATAAAATTGTAATTTAAAACAAAATTTATGACGAAAAACACAATTCTAAAACAAAAAAATACCAAATAATTTTTAATTGTTTATTTTTACTTTAAAAAAAATCTAATTATAGTGCAATTATATGTATTTGAGAGATTATTTTTTTTTAATATTTTTTGATTTTATGAAGAATTGTTATAATAAATTTATTAGTAAAAATTTGTTGTAAATAAATTTATTTAGTATGACTAGGTAATTTGTTAAAAAAACAATAAAAAATAACAAAAAAATAAAAATAAAACGCAAAAATAAACACTAAAAAAAAATTAATCCCCTAGTTTTAATTTTTAGTTAAAACATAGAAAAACCTGTTTCAGGCAAACAGAGAACTAAAACGAAAACCCTAAAATGTGGTTTTTTTAGGTTTTAAAAAAAATTTAATATAAAAAGCATTTTAAGGAAAAGTTTTATTTGACTTTTTCTTTAATAATAAAAATAACGGCAAAATTTAGTTGCTGTCCATTTGGATTATAAACCGTCCAATTTGGTCTATGTGCTGGACACGAACACACAAAAAACATTGTTAAAACTGATCGATTTTGACAGTGCCGTGCCAATTCCGTTGTTGAACATTTGGCACGGACGTGCCAACATTTGTGAACAGCCTTCGCCATATGCAATGATCACACCAACATATATTTGTCCGGAATTTTACAAAGCTAACCTGGTCAAGCAATCACTTTTTAAAGCATTATTTTTATTCTCTTTTATATTTTAAATTGTTTTTTAATATAGATTTTATTATTTTTAAGCTCTATTTAAGTTTATGCGTCCCCAATTAACCTTTTATGCTTCCAAAACTGACTTCAAACGTAACCGATTCAGACAAAACCTTATTTATATTTTGCACTTTTTTATATATTAAAGATAATAAAAATTATATTTTTTGCTCAGGTTTCAACAAAGGCTGATATGTGGGCTTTCGGAATTTCGGTTTATGAATTGTTGTTGAATCAGCCAATGTATCGGGTAATTAATTAATTAACTAATTTTGCTTTTTGTTGATTATTGAATAAATATTTAAAGGATTTAATCGAAGATGTGGATTCTTTAATCGACAATATTGCGGAAATTCATCGCGGTCATTCCATAGTCAAATTTGAACAGTTTTCAATTGATTTTATTTCGGACGATTGGTTGGAAGAGCCTCGCTATGCGGAAGCCATTTTTCATATAATTCAAATTTGGACTGATTTCCCACAAATTGCTCTTCTGATCATGGTGTGTTTCAGTGATCAAAAAAAATTTTGGAATGCGATCAGACTGGGTTCCGGATTGATAAAATGATCTTATATGTGCGCTGATCAGGCTTCCTGGGTCAAGCATGATCTGGCATTTAGTTAGGTATTTTCCGTACAGAAAAACGGAGTTCCGTCCATCCGTGGTCCGGACGAGAGCATGATCAGGCATTATATAATTGATCTGGCTTTAAAAAGTTGGTTAACAAATTTTCTGAGCATGAATTTTTTTGATCAATTGTGATTTAATTGGTGTTAAATTTAATTAAATAATAGTATATAAAATTAAATAAATATATTTAGAATGTTTTGGACACGGACATTGTGACACGAATGACCGCAATTGGCGTTTTGGACTATTTGGACGGAAACTGTTGCCCGTCGTCGGTGCAAGGGAAAATTTATCCAAATCAGTTCAAAATTTTCCATAAAATCACATTTCAACAAATTCGTGAACGGATCGCCAAACTTTTAGCGCAAAATGATTATGAAATTGTGATGAGGGTGGTCAATGTTGAAAAATTGCTTGAAACATTTTTTGGAAAATTCACCGATTGGATTGATGAAATTCGCGCGAGAGAAGCAATTTGTGACACGGGATCAACAAATTTTTAAGCGACCAACAAAGCGCAACTCTAGGGTTAAAATGCTATTACTGTTAACCATAAAATTTGAATTGATATTTTTTACCTTTAAATTTATTACCAAAAAATATTAAATTTAATTTTAATGATAAAAAGCTTTAATTTACGTATCAAATTTATGCTTAAGAACTTCGTGTTCATTCTATTTTGGCATTTGACGTAAAAACAAACGGCATGCTATCAAAAGGTCCCATGGACAAATGATCCCATAACGAAAACGTTAAAAAGGTCCCACGGACAAAATGTCCACCTCGGAGGTGCAAACAAAAACTGTGGGGGGGGGGGGGTTGGTTTAGATTAAAGTTCCTCCCCGACCCCTCGGGGGCGGGAAAAGTCGGGGTCGGGGTTTTTACCAGCAAAAAACCCCCCGAAAATTGCAAAAAAGTCGGGGTCTGGGGCGAAAACCCCGACTAAAAAAGTCGGGGTTCGGGGACGGGGAAGAACCCTAGTTTAGATCGTGGCAGAAGTAGAGACATTTTGAACACGAACCTTTTGTCCGCTTACGTAAACAAACAAAAACAATTTTGTTTTATTTTTGCATATTTAGCCTTTTTTGGTGGTTTATTATCCGTCACCGTTATTTTTTTGCATTTTTCCGTTTTCCGTTAAAATTCCTTTTTTTACTAAAAATGAAAAAACATGCACCCCTAAGAATTTGGTGACAACGTCGAGAATTGAAGTTCAATTTTCGTTAGTGTGAATTTCTTAACAAAACAAAACATAATTTTTAAAAATTTTCGTGATGGTTCCTGTCGGCACCGCCGTGATCAGGGAGGCCAGAATATCCTATTTTTATGGCAAATGCTATATTTCCACACATGCCATAATTTTGTTATTTTTTTTTAGAACTGTGAAAAATTCTCATTTTTTAAATGGGAAAATGAGAATTCCCGAAAATAGTGCTCATTGATTCGTACATTTTGAAGTTTTTTTTCGATTGAAAATCTCTTAACTTTCCGTTTTAATGTTTTCCGTTTGTTTCAAAATTCTCAATCTCGATCGGTTTTCAAGTTTTTCCATCATAAATGTCCATAGAAATCCAGGAAGTTAAAAGTGAACAGAAAATGGGTAGGGTAACCTTGTCGATAAAAATCATTGCTTACATTTGTAAACAAATATGATCAGACCCTACGCTTGATTGATCGCTGTTTGGAATCTTTGATCATTCCTCTTTTGCTGTTCTCCTCGTTGTTGAGATTCAGGTGCGGTTGCTGCTCAATCTCTTTGATCACTTCCTTGTCCATGCTCTTTTTGTCATGTTCCAATTGCGGTAGCTGTTTAACCTTGTCCTCCTCACTCAACGGGATTTCCAACATTTTCCTCAACGTGTTACGCCTTTCCAATTGGTTCGGAATCGCTTGTCCACTGTTGAACTGCTTCGACTCGTTGTTTTGTTGCTGCTGCTGCTCGATTACCAGTGCTTGGCTTATCTGGCAATCAATTCATTTTGTCTGATCATCATAGTCCAACACTTTTTATAAGTAATAATTAGATAGATGGAGCTCAGGGGGTTCACCTCTTCCAAACCGGGTTCGGCATTTGCCATGCCCGACGACTCGCCCTGCTCCAGCTTCAGCAGCGGCTGTGACTGTGGCAACGACTCCTCCATCAACCAGTGCTCATGGATGTTGTGCGCCTGGATCAGCTCGTTCACCTGCTTTTTCACCCGCTCATCCAGCTTCTGGCCGACGATGTCATAATTGCTTTTGCCACCTGCTGCATGCATCTCATCCTGCAGCATATGCAGCAGCGCCTGCCGCTCTTTCGGTACAATGCGCTTGTAGATCTCGTCGTACAGACAACGTGCGCCCACCACGTACGTCAACAGATCGTTCGGCTTCTGTTTTTTGGAGTTTTTTTGATTTTAGAAATCTAAACTAGAGTTGGCCGGGAACGGGATCCCGACCTGGAACCGTCGGGAAATCCCCGGTTTCTTGAATCCCAATCCCGATCCCGGTTTTTGAAAAGGCAAAACCCCGAATGTTTTTCCAATAGTGAAAAGGACAAAAGGGCTCCTCCGACAAAATGTCCCAAATATTCTGAACAGAGTCAAAAATTATCGGACAACTATTTCGGGTTGCTTTTTTAGCAAAAATTATTTTTACTAAAATCCATTTTCTTCACAGTCATTTTCCCCCCCCCCTGACTGCGTAAAAAAATGCCTAAAATTTGTGAACCCTAAAGGAAATTTTACAATCAAAAAACAAAATTCTTTTATTGACCCCGGCGTGCTCGGCCAGCTGCTGCTCGTCGTTTTCGTGTCTCCATTTTCTCACTTTTGCCAATGCATTTATAAATTTTTTGAATGCCGCCGAATTCTGACAATTTTTTGATTCCAACAAAATTTGGTTTTCGTCCAGCCCAAAATGTTTGATGCCGATGTAGCGAATTTTGTCCCAGACATCCTCCAACGGTCGGAACGTCACGGCGTCGACGCCCATCTTGAACTTGCTCAGATCCTTGTCGCTCATCAACTCCTCAATTGGAA
>MEIZ01000245.1:54295-64739 GCA_001723225.1 Globodera ellingtonae | reverse complement strand
TGACCCGGATTCCCGGACCATTCATGACCCGGATTCCCGGACCATTCATGACCCGGATTCCCGGACCATTCATTCATGACCCGGATTCCCGGACCATTCATTCTGACCCGGATTCCCGGACCATTCATGACCCGGATTCCCGGACCATTCATGACCCATTCATGACCCGGATTCCCGGATCATTCATGACCCGGATTCCCGGTGCTGATCGGCATGATAAAAACGAATTGTTTGGGTCACGCTGAGACCCTGTCTAATAAAGATTCAACTTTAAACTCGAACATTTGCAAGTCGGCACCGCTCTTCCGCTTCCTTCAACGCCGCGTCCGCTTCTTTAAACGCCGCGTCCGCCTTCGCCAACGCCGCTTTGGCCTCGTTAAGCGTTAGCTCCGCCTTCTTTTGGACTTCGGTCGCTGAATTTCTCTTCTCAGACTCGGCAGTGTAATTCTTTGCTGCCTCCACCCATTTTTTGTTGATTTCGTCCATTACCAGATCCGTCTGTTTGGCTCTGATCAGCGGGAACAAAATTGATCAGAGAGTTTTGTGAGTGAACACACACAACAAAAAAAGCGTTCAACAGAAATAAGCCAATCAAAAATGTTCGAAAACGGCCAAAAAGAGTCTCAAATTATATGGCGTTTTAACAGAGAGTTTTTTTTTAAATTTTTGACCAAATCTTTGGAGTTTTTTGTTGCTCAAAATGGTTCAAGTTTTAATCGTACCTTTCCCGATTTTCGTATTTCATTGCCGCTTTAATAACATCGAGGGCTTTAGTGATTTCTTCTTTTTGTTTGTTGATTTTATCATTATACTCCTTCTCCCACGCGTTTTTGGCCTTCAAAATGTTGTCTTGCGCACTTTTGTATGATTTCAAATGGTCACTAATTTGATTATCCATTTTTTCCAAATTTCTTTTTGTCTCTCCACGGGCAGCTAAATCAATATTATTTAAGAATTTTTTATTTTAAATTAAAATGATTTGTTCATTTTAATTATTATTAGAGGCCGGACCGTTATCGAGATTTTCGAGGTCTCGCTCGGGTCGAGATTTTCGAATTTTGATCGACAAATGAGATTTTTTTGCGATTTTTTTCAGTAATCGCGAACGAATCTCGATTGTTAAATTTTTTATGAGATTTCCGACCAAAAAAACTTGATCGGTCCTCAAATCCTCGCTCTAATTATAATGATTTAAGGTTTAAATAATTTAAAAACCGACGTCTTTTTGGCGATCCAGCTTTTACTACTTTTCCTGCATCAGCGATGAGCACAGTTTTTATGAAAATCAGAGCACAAATAATTTTGAAGAATGTTTGAATGGTGTACATTGAAAACAATCCTTAAAATTTTTCGTAAGTTTAGTTTTTACATTTATATTAAGAAAAATATTTAAAATGAATTGATACAAAATAATAGTTGATCGTCTACATATGAATCTTTTTTAAAAACTACATTTTATAAGAATTTAAAATTTTTTTTCTACATTTTATTAAGATTAAAATTAACATAAAATATTTTATTAAATTAAACAAATAAATTTTTTAAAGTGACTGCTAAAATGGCATTTTAGGCAACAGTGAACGCTTTTTATGCAACTTTTTATTCACGTCAGCTTTATTCAGAATTGACATAAAATTGTCCATTCATTTTCATTGTATGCCACATTAACCAATGAAAAATGTTTGCCACTTTGTCAAGCATATTAAAAAAATCAATCATATTATATTGTAATGTATAAACCTATTGTATTCAACAATAAAATATTTAACGAATTATATTATTGATTTTCTATCCATAAAGAAAATAGTAAAAATTGGTGCAATATAAAATTTTTTACTAATCGTAAAGTAAAAGAAATATCAAAAAATTATTTGCATAAAACCAAAGGTCCTAAATCCGTATTATGTTGGGTCAATGTCAAATCAGCTTGAGTGCAAAACCCAAATTTTGAACAATCAAACAAAATCAGCTTTTTGACATAATTGCGGGCATTTAGGGTAATAGGTAATTAGAGTCCGGACCCAAAATTTTTTGGGTTTTTTGTACAAAATTGAACCAAAAGCTTTACCTCTTTTAATTACCCACCTTCTAATAAATACCTACTCTCTAATAATTACCCACCCTTAGATCTGAGAGTTATAATTCCTTATTCTAAGCGTTATAACTCTTAGATCTGATGTGTTGCGTTCGAGTCCGCTTGAGCAAGCAGTTATTTCTTGTTTTTTCTTTACTCACATGCACTTCCCCTCATTAATAAAAATTTCTTAATATATTTTTTAATTTAAAATTCACACAAAAAAGGGAATTTTTGAGGGGTGGGGGGACGGTTTGTAGTTGGCGTAATTCGTGACACTTGTCAGAAAAAGCGTTGAATAAAATTTTAATTTTTGACCAAATTTTGCCAACTTTCCGGTCTCTATTCATTCTCAATCCCTGATTTGCAGCTGGCCGGTACAAATACTGAAAACAAATTTCCGACAGTCAATTTATTCTTATGAGTAAATATTTGTGAGATGGTAAAAATAAATATATGTAATATAAATATATATTATTGTGTACACTTTTAAATTTCATTCAAATGATCATTTTGGTCACTGTTCAACACCAATTTGATCAGATCAGAGAGACGTGTTCATCGCCGATCGAAAAGATGCGTTGGCCAGGGAAAGGCAGTGCATAGCGCGAGAACTGCGGGGTGAGCACTTGACGTTCGACGGGTCCGTTCTGGATAAGTTGACGGAAGAGGCGGACGGACTCCGTGTTGTTTGACGGAGTTTTGTAGAGAAGCGTGTCGAACTTGGTGGATGGGTCAGGACCGGCAACATGGAGTAGCACGTCACGAAGAAGGGCGGAAGCAATGGACTGAAGCGGGGCAAAATAAATGAGGAGAGTGGTGGCTGACTGATGACTGACCGGTCTGTCCGCATAGAACAGGCTGATGCCGACACGACGGTTCAACAGCTGCCGTGCCTGGCACGTGCCGACGATCTCTTTGGTCTCTTTGCACACGGCCACCTGAACAAAAAGCCAAATTTGGGCAAATGGTGGCCCACCAAACACACAAACCTTCGCGACAGATTGGGGAAGGCGAAGTGCCCCCTGCAAATACGCCGTGCGGTCGATGCCCACCGTCTGCAAGCGGTCAAAGCTCAACAATTTGTCGAAGGACACTTCTCGCCAATCCTTCAACTCCACGCTCGAGTCGTCGTCCAGCCGTTCGGGTCGCACGTCGGCACAATTTGCAAGCATTTCCCACAGACGCCAGTCCAGCAAATGATTTAGTCCGTAATCCTCAGCATATTTGAACCACATGTCGGAAACTGAAGCGATGGATCATCAATCAACGATCGATGATCACCCACCGACCCAAGCAAATGATTTGATCAGTCGGGAGGGATCATCAACGATCGATGATCACCCACCGACCCAAGCAAATGATTTGATCAGTCGGGAGGCCGGATTTGCCGAAATAGATTGGTCTAATCACCTCCGTAGCAGAAAATTGGCCGGTCTCCGGCCAGTTCCATGGATCGGTTGGTGAGTGCGTGGCCGAGYTGATGCCCTCGGTAGCGTTCTTTCACGTAATACATGCTCCAGTGAGCCACTTGTGGGTACAGTGCCATGCTAATGCAGCCCATCGGCTGCCGATTTTGATCAAGTGCAAAGAACATGCTGAAGTTGGAGCCAAACACTTTGTTCCACAGGCCGTAGTCGTAGGCGGAGTTGTCCCACCCGAACTTGTCGACAACCTGATGATGATCACGCAAACGTTTTTAGTGACAATTTGAAGACGACTGTACAAAAACCTCTTTGGCAATGGTCTGAAAGATCTGGTCTGAACAGTTTCGTTCAATTCTGAGTCCGGCTTGCTTCCACTTGGGCACCGACGGGTGCTGCACAACCGGCTCCATATCGCCCTCATCTTCCGCTRTTTTGTGAAGGAAGGGCAACAAAGTGTGCTGCGCATTTTGCATTTGTGCTGCGGCTACGTTGGCACAATGGCGCAACGGAAGTACTGCTTGGAAATATGTGTCAGTTTGGTCTCATTATCAAATACTTTTTTTGGAATTGAACAGAAAGTGATCACAATCAGAGGCAGGCGGCCCCTACGGTTTTGCTTTTATGGTATTGCGGCAATGAGCAGTCAGCTTCAATCATTAACCTGTTTTGCACCACCACATCATCCCCTGGGGGGAGGAGGAAAGTTTGTTGATGAAATGTCGCTGAATGCTCATGGTCGTCAAGTGCCAATTGGAAGACGTTTGATGACGGACGGACGAACGGTCGGCCGGTTGAATGAATGTTTTTGTTRGTTTCTGTTGGTTGGGACGAATGTTTGTGATGTCCTCATCCATTTACTGGGACTTAAATAGGGGCCAACCACAACTTTGATGGTCTCAGAGTGCACGGGGGACGAAGCGAACGGACGGCGGACTCTTTTTGCACTTCACAACAAAAGAGTTTTGTTGCACTTTCTTCAGCAAAAAACCTCACAAATAAAACCGCCGACGATTCTCTCTCCTCAATGATTAATTTTTGTCTTAATCGGTCGGTTAAAAATTGTCTTTCGATTGACACACTAACGAAAAGTGCAAAATGATCATTTTTTAATTTATTGTTTTATAGACAGCAATTGATAAGGGGCAAAATGGGGTGATTCTGTTGCCAAAAGTCTCAAGGGCGTAGCCAGCATTTTTTTTTCAGGGGGGGGGGGGCTGATCAAGAAAAAAACGATTTTTAGGGGTGCATTTTTTGCTTTTATTGCATTTTTGTTAAGCAATTTTTCAAAAAAATGTTCGATTTTTAAGGGTGCTTTTTGGGGTTCTATTACATTTTTGTTAAGCAATTTTTTTTTTGAAAATTAAGATTTCGTTAAATTTTTTAAGTTTTTATATTTTTGTTAAAAAAATAACGAAAAAATTTGATATTAGCCGGCTTTCGAATTTTTTACAAATATTTTATGAAAATTCTGTTTCACTTCGGGGGGAGGCGGTGCCGACTGCCTTGCACAACTCGTCCAGTCTCAGAAGCATTTGCGCTTGACGCTGCTCCTGCATTTCCTGAAATCCCTTCATTTCATCGATTTCTGCACGCAAAGCTTCGTGATCGATCAACGGCTTCTGTTGTTCTTTTTCTGTGGCGGCGACATTTGCTCGAAGAGCCTTTTGAACAATTTTAATTAAAATTTACCAATACATTTTTATTTAAATTTCACAACAAAGTTCTAATAAAATTTAAACTAAACCGAATATTAAAAGAAAACTATAATTTACCGACGAAACATTTCGATGAATTAACGAAAATATGCGAATTTCTTAAACCATAAATTTTGCCGACCGAGTCCCAGTGTAAAAGTGACACTACAGTACCTTTAAAAACGAAAAATGTAAGCCGGAATAAACAGACAAATTAAATTGATCATAATGTTAAATCCACCCGATGCTGCAACACAACAACATTCTACAAAATATATTTGGAAATAATTTACGGCACAATTGGCCATAATTAAAATCCAGTACAAAAATGACACAAAATATAAACGCACCTCCAATAATTGGCCAGACTTTGTTTCAGGTTTTTGACATATTGCGGTCATTTAGGGTAATAAATAATTAGAGTCGGGACCCAAATTTTTTTTTGGATTTTTTGTATAAAAATTGGACCAGAGGCTTTTTGGTTTTGGGTCAGATTGGAGTAAAACCCAAAAAACCCAAAACCAAAAAATTTTTTGGGTTTTTTGTACAAAAATTGGATTTATGGTTTGGGGTTTGGGTCAGACTGGAGTAAAACCCAAAACAAAATTTTTGGGGTTGGGTCCAAGTTTCCGGTCTCTAGTAATGATAAATTATGTATTGCAACCCAAGCCAGGGTTCCGGGACAAAGGTACTGTGTAAGGGCTGACCAAAAAGCATTTAATTTATTTGATTTGTTTTGTTTTTAACTGATCAATTTTACATTTTTTTCACATAGTAAAAACAGTGAATGTAATAAATTCAAAAGTTTTCAAATTTTCTTGTCAAGAAGTTTCGGAACAGGGGACGCCTTTTTTATAACAGACTTTCAACAACAAAAGCAACAAAACCAATGATCGATCGCTTTTCGTCCAATTTCAAAGCCCAGCAGCAGCAGCAGCAGCAGCAGCAGCAGCAGCAGCAGCAGCAGCAGCAGCAGCAAGTTCCGCCTCGTGTCGTCGTCGGTTCTTCTTCTCCTGCAATCGATGGACGAGAAATCAAATTGCAAAATAAAAAAGATAAATTCAATGTTTTCATATGTATATTTTGGAGTAATTCAGGGCCGTAGCCGGGGCCCCCCCTCCACCGAAAATGAAATTTTTTGAAAATTTTAAAGTGATATCCAACGTTTTTTCGGAACATTGCTTAACAAAAATGCAATAAATCCTGGTTACGGCCTTGGAGTAATTTTCATAAATCATTTCTTCACCTGTAACTCCTTTTGTAACTTGTAAATCTTCTCGGCCAGCATGTGAAAGTAAGACTCCTCGTTGTTGGCCATCTCAAACATGTCATTCTCAACTTTGCGCGCATAACACAGCAAATCCCGGATGCGCCGGTCACGGATAGTCTCCGGGTTGGGATAGGGGAAGATGGCCTTGGGGGGAAAAGTGCGCTTTTTAAATAAATTAAAAACAACAATTACTATCTTATGGAATTTTCAAAAAAGTGGAAATATGGCAAAAAATTGCAAATTTCCAAAATTATGGCATTTGCCATCAAATGAGGGCAATTTGAGATCCCTGTATAAATTCCTGAATAATCCCGAAAAGAATCAATCCGGCTGGTCAAATATCAAATATATTTTTGCAAAACAAAACAAAAAAAAGCAATCATATAAATTGAAGGAAAAAACATTCAACTGACCTTAACCAATTTGCCCACCAAATGGTTGCGCAGGTCGGGCGCGATGGAAGCGCGCCAATCGCGCGGTCCTTCGCCCGCAGAGCCAAACCCAACGGCACCGCCGACGTCCATTTGGTGTGGAGATTGGCCAATGCGATTCGGCGGATTGATGGACAAAAAGGAATTTCTGTGAGAGGAAATGTCGAATTTTAGCATTTTCAAATTTTGAATACAATCAAAAAAAACGAACGACGTGTTCGGCGTGTACCCGTCCAGCAAATTTTTCATTGCACTGCTCGGCGACGGCGGCGAGCCAAACGAACTCAACGGTCCACCGCCAATGCTTGACGAAGCGGGCGCACCGCCACCGCACATGCCGACGACGGAGGACGGACCGCCAACACTTGCCGAACTTGACGGCTGCCGAACAAAATTTTTTTTAAACAATGCCTAAAGAGTAGAGCCCGGTCGAGACGAGATCTCGTCTCGAGGATCTCGAAAAATCTCGACACGAGATCTCGCTCGACGAAAAATGAGCTTCACGAGATTTTTCGAGACCGAGATTTTTTTCGAGAATCTCGACACGAGATCTCGCTCGAAGCTCAAGTCCGGGCTCTACTAAAGAGCCCACAAATTTTGACCAAATGTTCAAAAATTCTATTTACAAAATTAATTTTCATTATAGAAATGTTTATAAAGTTTACAGTTCAGGCTTCAAAGCCTACCTGTTGTTGTCCAATGGCGACCGCTTTAGTTCCGACTTCCGTGACTGTTTTCATTCTAAAGAACTGTTACTGTTCTTTTTGACAATGATTTCTATCGGTTTACCCTGCAATTGCCAGCGGGGAAGGACCTTCACTCCCCGCTGGGCTAATCCCCTCCGGGCACATTGATCCACCAGATCGAACACCGAATAAATTGGCGCTATCTTCAAAAACAAATCCTGGCTTTTCTGGACAAAAAACAGCAAAATTGGCCAAATTCCCTGACCAAGCAACACGCTGCCGCCGCTGAACGCCTTGCACAACTCGTCCAGTCTCAGAAGCATTTGCGCTTGACGCTGCTCCTGCATTTCCTGAAATCCCTTCATTTCATCGATTTCTGCACGCAAACAAAGTTCTAATAAAATTTAAACTAAACCGAATATTAAAAGAAAACTATAATTTACCGACGAAACATTCCATGAATTAACGAAAATATGCGAATTTCTTAAACCATAAATTTTGCCGACCGAGTCCCAGTGTAAAAGGGACACTACAGTACCGTTAAAAACGAAAAGTGTAAGCCAAAACAAACAGACAAATTAAATTGATCATAATGTTAAATCCACCCGATGCTGCAACACAACAACATTCTACAAAATATATTTGGAAATAATTTACGGCACAATTGGCCATAATTAAAATCCAGTACAAAAATGTCAAAAAATATAAACGCACCTCCAATAATTGGCCAGACTTTGTTTGGCCCTGCTGATCAGCAGCCGCCCCCAATTTGTCACCGCCCTTTTCCTCCACTTCAAAAGTGCCGCCGCCGTCGCAGTCGGCCGCCAAAATGTTCACAAAATCGAAACTGCCTTCTGAGTTCGGTGAATCCATCGAATTTTAGGCAATTTCGGAAGTAAAAAGCGAATTCTTTAAAAGGCACAAATTAACGAAAGTGCTTCTGAAAATAGAGAAATTAATTTTTGAAAGAATTTGCATTTAATTTAGGGTCAAGTTCTAAATTCAATTTTCTTAAATCATTTAATGAAAACCAAAACTTTTTTTTTTATAATTTATTAAATTAAATTAATACAAATTCACAGAGAATTTAAAATAACTTTTTTGAGCAAATGCTGACCTAAAAATGGAAAGGATGGACGACGACACTCAGTGAGGGCAATTCTCATATTATCTCATAAATTTGCATCTTTTATTTGCCCCCAGCAAAATGTTGACCCAAAAATGGGGTAAATCTTATATAGGGAAAGTTGAATGTCTGTCTGTTTAATTTATTTTGGTTCAATTTTTCTTTAAAATTGAATTTTAATTGCTTAGAAATTTAACTACTTTAAAATCTTCAAAAAATTTTTTGCTTTCTCATTCCTAAAACGCTCAAAAAGTTACCGTATATTTAAATTTTGGTTAAATCTCTTAACAAATGAGTCAAAGATTCAAAAAATTTCTCGGCCTCGCCTACCGGCAACGCCAACTCACCCCGCTCCCCTAATTGAAAAATCTCTAAAATAATATAAGAAATTGTTTTAAACTTTCTGCAAGAAATTTTGTTTTAGTGTCGATTTTAATACTAGTAAAAAGGCAAAAAGGTGGGCGAGGGGTCGGCGGTGCCGATAGGCGAGGCCGAGAAATTTTAAAAAATTGATCGGGTTTGTTAAGAAAATTGACCCAAAAATTCATTATTCTCTTTGAAAAGGACTGAAAATTTTCAAAAAATTTGCAACAAGTCTGACAATGTCGGTTTTTTTTGAAAATTTCAACCATTTTTCTAATAGGAATTGGGCTTTTTATTCGCCAAAATGCCCTCGATTCAATTTAATTTAATATTACTTTGTTGTTAATAAATTTTTGAAAATGCTTATTTAAAGCGTCCGCTTAAATTTAAATTATATTTTGGAATTCAAAAGATTTTGCGTCAAATTTTGAATGGCATTTGAAATATGAATTTAAGCATGTCAAGGCGTTTAAATGTAGAAAAATGCATGGCTAATGTTCAAACCAAAAGTCCTAATCCGTATTATGTTGGGTCAATGTCAAATCAGCTTGAGTGCAAAACCCAAATTTTGAACAATCAAA
Organism: Globodera ellingtonae; assembly: GCA_001723225.1. Taxonomy (NCBI): domain Eukaryota; kingdom Metazoa; phylum Nematoda; class Chromadorea; order Rhabditida; family Heteroderidae; genus Globodera; species Globodera ellingtonae. The sequence goes on along the minus strand of MEIZ01000245.1, from coordinate 55,087 downwards.
CAAAATCAGCTTTTTGACCTAATTACGGGCATTTAGGGTAATAATTAGAGTACGGACCCAAATTTTTTTTTGGGTTTTTTGTAAAAAAATTGGACCAAAAGCTTTTTGGTTTTGGGTTTTTTGTCAGAAAAAGCGTTGAATAAAATTTTATTAAAAAATTCGTAAATTTAGGCTTTTTGTTATTGTAAGGATGAGAGAGTTTCCGCTGGTTGGACGTGGACGGTTAAAACGCCTATGGCGGACGGAGGCAAACAAATTTTGTTTGGTCCAAATTGGAGCCCAACCCAAAAGAAACCAAAATAAACCCTTATTATTGACCAAATTTTGTTTGGGTCCAACATTTCCGGTCTCTATTCTCAATCCCTGATTTGCAGCTGGTTGGTACAACTACTGAAAACAAATTTCCGACAGTCAATTTATTCTTATGAGTAAATATTTGTGAGATGGTAAAAATAAATATATGTAATATAAAATATATATTACTGTGTACATTTTTAAATTTCATTCAAATGATCATTTTGGTCAGTCACTGTTCAACACCAATTTGATCAGATCAGAGAGACGTGTTCATCGCCGATCGAAAAGATGCGTTGGCCAGGGAAAGGCAGTGCATAGCGCGAGAACTGCGGGGTGAGCACTTGACGTTCGACGGGTCCGTTCTGGATAAGTTGACGGAAGAGGCGGACGGACTCCGTGTTGTTTGACGGAGTTTTGTAGAGAAGCGTGTCGAACTTGGTGGATGGGTCAGGACCGGCAACATGGAGAATGTAATAGAAAAGCAAAAATGCACCC
>MEIZ01000245.1:22293-44481 GCA_001723225.1 Globodera ellingtonae | reverse complement strand
AATTTTGCCTGTTTTCGAAATCGTGCCCCCAGGCGGGCACACCCTTCTGCTTGAGCCCCCCCCCCCCCACTTAACCCATTTTCACGCCATACAACAGACACTGACCATTTTACGAATGTGCGGGAAATGGATGTGAAAATGTGTCAAATTTTGCAAAAATTCGGTCAATTCAACACGATGGAATTGCTTTGCCTAAGGCTTATTTGTGCCGCATATTTGTTATCTGATGGTGAGGATATTTAATTATTAAACTTTTTAATAATTGTTTAAAAGCATTGTGTGCTGACGATAAGTGCCGCTGATAAAATTCGATGGAATTTTGTTAAGAAAATGTTCTAAAAACTGTATCGCGGAACGGGCGAAAAAATGATCCAAAAAATTGAAACGCCGGTGAAGAAATTTTCAAAGAACAATAATCGATCACATCTGTGCCGGTTCAAAAATAGCGTTTAATTGCTTTTTTAATTTAATTTTAATCTTTTGGCAAATCTCAAGCGCTGTTAGAAACAATTTTGGCAATGTTTGAGCATTATAAAATTGACCAAATTGTCTGCAAAGTAGAGAAATTTATCGGTAGTGGTACTTTATTTAATAAATACCAAAAAACTGGCAAATGTTGGGCTGATAGTTTACAATTTTATATTTTATAATGGCGAATTGTTTGCCCTTTTAGAATGTCCACCCGGGCACATTTCAGTGGGAGCGCAATGCTTCCCATTCGCAGTCACTGGTAAATTTTGACGCTATTTAGTCGACTTTGAACCGAAAAACCGTAGAATGGAAATTTTTTCGGTTGGCTCGCCTTTGAGCCCGGACTTGAGGGCCGATCGAGAATCTCGAAAAAGCACTATGATCTCGTACGATTTTGTCGATCAAGAATCTCGCTCCCTCCATGCTTTAGTTTGGATAAACGAAAAAAGTTTCAGTTCGGATAACCAAAAAGTTGGGTTCGGGTTGAGAATAATCGAAAAATTCTCACGATTCAGGAGGCGATTGCGTTCATCCGAGACAGTGCCTTAGCGGCTCGGTTTGTATCAAAGGGCGCTGTAGAGGGCCATGTGATGAGAACCAAGTGTTTATCGACGACGGTTGTGTGGATTATGGTAAAAGGGTTAAGCCCCGACCCCGAGCCCCAAAAAGGAGTCGTCCCCGACCCCCGAAATGGCCAACCCCGGCCGACTTTCCCGCCCCCGAGGGGTCGGGGCTCAACCCTAGTAAAAATTTAGACACCTCACTATCGGGGCCCTTTTGATTTTTTGGCATTCATTTTTTGTAATTGTTCGGGATTGGTCGGAATTTTGAATGGTAAACCCAACTCGTTCCCGGCCAACTCGTTCACCCACCGTTCACCTACACCGACTCGTTCACAATAAAGAATCACCCCATTAACAGAAGGTGCCGGATGCGTTGCGCGTGCTTGTGTAAAGCACAAATGTCCGCGAGCATTTCCGTCCTGCAATTACGTGCCACAGAAGGGCGAATATTTGTGCTGTGAGCGTCAAATTCGTATGATTTTTTACTCCAACATTGTCCCCAGACTCCGTGGTTGGGGCAGAAGTTGGAGCAGAAATTTGAAAAAGNTCAACAATATTGTCACAATAATCGTTGTAAAATAATCGTCTTTTTGACATCATTGATTTAGCGCCCTTTAATTATGCTTCTATTTTAATATTTTTATAATATTTTTTTGATTATTAACTCGAAAATTGATTGGTATGCCCTTTTATTTTACATATGTCATTGAAAATTGAGTAACTAATAAAACCGCGTTGCAGCCATCTCATTACAATAATCGCAGCCATCTCATTACAATAAATATGTTTATAATTTTTTGATATATTATATATTTTTTTTATAATATTAGCCATTCAAAAAAATACAGCAACATCTCTCAAAATTATCATGCGTGCATTAACACTGACCCTGCCCGCCATTTGTAATTTTAAATTGGCGATAAAATGTATTTGTTTTAAGTTTTGTCTGTTTTTTCCATTATTTTTTATTTACATTATCAGTAGAAAAAAAGTAATTTAATTCATTACTTCATAACATTCAGATTTATGCCAAAATAAATGTTATACAGATTTTAAAACCGTTTAAAAGTCTGTCTATTTGCCAGTATGCACCGCCGGGAAAATTTAAAAATTTGAGGGAATTTATTAAAAAAATTGGTCCAAACGTTACAAATTTGTAAATCAAAAGGGTTCTCCCTATGGTTTGACATAAATCGAAACCGAAAACCGGGGGACGCAAAATCGGCGTAACCGAAAACCTGGACCCCCGGTTTAAAACCGATCGTGAGCGTGTGTGTACATTAAAATTAGAGTTAATAATTATTAATTTTTTTAATAACATATAGATTTGACGTTTTAACAGTTATATTATCAAAATTGTCATTTTTTTTTATTACTTATATTTTCGATGTATTAACTATGAACAATTTATTTTAGCTTAATCGCGCCGTTCAAACCAGCTCTTAGAAAGGCTCAATAGACATGCTCTGTTTAGTTTATTTAAAGACGTATTTCTAGACCTTTTTATTTATGTTGTTATTTTGGCATCGCCAAATATTAATAAAAAATTTAATTGTTAATTTTTTTATTTACATTAAGGATTTTTTGTGTCGTATTTTATTTGTTCAATACATTTTGCTAATTTTAATTTTGAGAGTTAGGAATTAATATGGCGTATTAAACATATAAAGGTTGGTTGTAAACTGAGTTATTTTGCACACAAATTTTTATTAGCTTCTTTAATTCTTTTAACATTTATTTTTATGTTGTCTTTCAAATGTTTTTTATTATATCAAGAAATTGTTTTACTAAATTTTTTTGTTATCATTTAACAATTATCACGCGTTCGAAACCATGCAAGCATCGCGCTAAATGGTTCTGTTACCCGTTCTGAAATTTGAACTCAACTTAATGTATTTATTGCGGTGCTTTTTTTAGGAACCGCGTATCAGTAAAACTTAATTTTTGGTTTGGACTTTTAATATTAAAGTTATTTTAAAAATATTTTTATGAGTGTTTTATTTATTTTTTACAACGTTCTTCAATCATTTGGATTTGCATTGTGTGAATTGATTAAATTAATCAATTTTATTATGCGTACATTTTAACGGTTTCAAATATTAAAATTTGACTCGTCTTAAACCCAACCCTCAGTAATATTAAACTAAAGCCCCAATAAAAAATTTGGATTTTTGTCGCCTTAATTCCTCCTGATTTTTATTTTTAAATGCAAAATTCATTTGTTTGCTTTTGGTAAATTATTTTTATTTAACGAATAAAAGTTTATTCTGAGCAATCAAACAAAATAGTGTTTTTATTCAAGTTTATAAATTTGAGCGGATAAATTTCATTCTTTTATGTTGATAAATTTTTATCTTGGAATTTACGAAATGCAGAAGTACGAAACATCATAAAATAGGTTCTTATTGTATTTAAGTATTTTCACTATTATTGTGTATAATAGATTTCTTTGTATAATAATGCATGTTAACTTCATTATTTTAAAATAACATAATAAAAAAAATTTTAATATTTTGGGTTTTATGCAGTTATGTTCTAGTGTTGGGAATGGATGATGGAACCTTGAAAATCAAAAATTTCATGTCAGTTGGATTTTAATTAGAGATTTGTTTTTATTTTATGTCAAAATTATAAAAAAAATTATATGCGTTTTTATTTTTTTATTTACTGTTCCACAATAATGATGTAACGATATCATTTTTAATCGTTTTGTTGGTTTAGCTTTCTGTTGTATTTTAAATAGGTAACTATTGGATTTAATTGGTTTTATTGTTGTTTATAAGGCCTTCACATTAATTAATATACCTTTATTAGTTATTGATTTTGTTATGATTTTTATTTGGTTATATATATTATTTTTATGAATTTACATTAATGAGTTTAACCGTTTTTTTTGTAAACAAAATTAAAGTTAGGTTAAACCGAAAAGTGTTTTTTTAAACAATATTTATTATTTTATAACGATATAAGGACTAATATTTATCCGTTTGCTATTTAACCTCATTTTTTTAATATGAAATTAAAATTTGATTTCAGTTGTAAAAATTGGGGATTACCTTAATAATGCATTCTTTAAATCAACATTCTTTTAATGAAAGATTTTTGTGTAAATTTTTTAAAAAAATTAGAAAATTCTATTCATAAATTACTTTTGAACAAATTATTATATTTGAATATTTATTTATTATGATTGATATATCGGTTGCTGCTCATTCCAATTTCTTACAAGCAAAGCATTATTAGAATATTTTAATCAAGTTAAGGGTTCTGGGCCACAAAAGCTCCTGAATTGGCAAAAAAATTACTAGTGATGCACGAGACCCAAAATTTCCCGAGACTCGAGACTCGATACCGAGACCGAGACTTGACCCCGAGACTCGAGACCGAGACCGAGACTTGACCCCGAGACTCGATACCGAGACCGAGACCCAAAAAACCCGAGACTTTTCTCGAGTCGAGAGTCGAGACCGAGACTCTCGTGCATCACTAGAGACTACCACGAAACGGAGCAGAAGTTGGAGCAGAAATTGAAAGTCCCCCTCCCCTCTCTCCACTAAACTGGAACAAATTGGAGCAGTTCAAGCCAAGCAGGCTCAAATTGGTGCCAAAATTGACTGGAACCTGCAACTAGGAGTCGCTTGACTCTGGAACAGGGGGGAACACCAGGAGACGGAGCAGAACATTGAGCCTGTCCAGTTCAGGTTCAACTGCACAATGTCCCGACCCGGTGTCCATCCCGCAACTTAGCGAGCTGACCAACGAAGTGGTGAATTGTATGGCTGAACAATGTGAGCCCGGCTTCACGTGCCAATTCTCAAACAGCGAACGAGGCAGTTACATTTGTTGTTCAGTGCCGGAACAGCGAATGGGGGAGAAGAAAACGGAGATAATATAATCAACAAGAATTTGTGGCATTAAAAAAGAATGTATTATCCAATAGTAAATGCCGAGTTCTCCCACGAAATGTAAAAACCAAATCAGTGAATTAAAGAAAAAACAAAATTTGATAAATAGAGTGAACTAATTTATGTAGCTCCTCCACAAAATATAGAAATCGATCAGAGATGGTTAGGAAATAAATAAAACTAAATTTTGATCATAACATTTTTTGATGTTTTGGGAAATTTAAAATTCTTTGTTTTTACACTAATTTCATGGTTTATAAAAGTTTTTTAAAGATTTTGACAATTTATAACTACGGAGTGCAAGTTGGAACAATTTTTCGGTGATTGCGTGCCATTTTTGAAAAATGCTCGTCACCTGAACGTTGTCCGCACTCAAAAAAAAAGAAAACTAAGCTTGTTCGTCATTGATGCAAAAGTATTGAATTTTAAATAATTGACTATTCGATGCGGTCGCTAATGACTGTTCAAATGAACAAAATTCAAATGCCCCTAAAACCACAGATGAATTTTCAAAATTTATCAATCGCAATGTTTGAACAGATTAATAGCGTTGTTTCTGTTTAAAATTGTTTGCAATATTTGAAAACTAAACAAAGAAATAACAAAAATTTTGCCAAATTATCAGCTGTTTGTTTAAAATTAAAATAAAAAATGGTATACACATTTTTTATATAAGCCAACAAATGTGTGATTAACATTTATTCGTACTTAATTTTTTTAAATATTTTGATTCGTCAGCACTAAACAAACATGGTACAATTTTAAAAGTAATTAAATTATAACATTTTTTTAAATAATTGCATAAAGCAAATTTACTAACCAATTTTAAATTAACAAAATTCGTATTAATTAATTGTAAACTTTTAGCGCTGTCACATCCTTATCGTTCTGCTGCTGTTCTTCTTGGCAATTCTTGTTTTGGATGTTTTTTGCAAAAATAATAAAAAACATAAAAAATTGTCGTCGTCATCGTCATCGTCGTCATCAGAATCTTCGTCTTCTGAATCTGACGAAAAGTCTACCGAATTTTTGAGCGACCAACGCAAGGAGAAGCGGCGCTCTCGTGCCGAAAGTCGGGTGTCCAAATGCAATCAGCGAAACGGCGGACAATGGACGGTTAGTGAAAGGACTAATTTAAACTTAAAATAAAATTAAAAAATTAAAGTTTTATTAAGCAAAAAAAAGAAATTTATTTATGGAAATGGCAGCGATAATTGAAAATTTGCATAGAAATAAAACATTACATACACAAGTCAAAATGAGAATGTGAAATTTTTTATATCAATTAAATTCTAACTTTTAAGTATCGTTAAAAAGTTAAAAATAAAATAAAGCCCAAACATAATTTAAACTAGATAATATAAAAAAGGGGGAATAAATAAACAATTAATTTAAAATTAATTAAATATAGTAAAAGCAAAAAAATGTAGGCATTGTTCAATGAACGCTTTGCACTAATGAGCACTGAGCATAAAAGGCATCTGGCCGGTTTATTGCCAATTGACAGCAACGGAACAATAATATCAGCAACACAACCTGCAACGCCAGCGGCACAAACTTCAACTCGGCCAAGTAATTTTTTTGTTTAAAAACATTTTCTGAAACGAATGCCCTTTTGTATATTATTATTAGGGTGTGTAATTACTAATTAGGTATATGCACATAAAATGAAAAAATATGCACATATCCAAATTCAATATAAAATTTCCCCAAAAAGTATTAGGGGTGCATTTTTGAAAAAGTAGATCTTTAGGGATATTTTCGTTTTTATTGCATTTTTGTTAAGGAATTTTTGAAAAATGGCTAAAATGCCAAAATATGCGCATAAATCGTGAAATATACAAAATATGCACATGGAAATGCTCTAAACGCTTCAAACCAAGCTGAACACACGTTTTTCGTGCGTTTCAGACCGTTCCCAGTTCAGGAAAAAAACATATGCACGTGCATATAATTACACACCCTACTAATTATTACACAAGATCAATTAAGAATTTTAATAATGATTTTTTTTTGCATGGTTATCTTTGCGTTTAGTCTCTGTTCATTAAATTTAAGCAATCACCAAACGACGTCGTAAGCGTGCCACTTGCACATCAACAATCAGTTTTGATGCACGCAAACAGTGGCCAAAGTGCGCTGCAATCATCAACAAACTGCAGGACCAGTCCAATTGTGGCAGCTGTTGGGCAGTGGCCACTGCGTCGGTGTTCAACGACCGTTACTGCATCAACAGGCTCAAGCAGGGGTCAGTTTAGCCCAGGGGTCGCATCTGCCCTTATTTATAAGATTTGTCCTTATTTCAGGTCGTCCTTATTTTGTTCTTATTTTTAGAATATTGTGAAGATTTTCATAATATTTTGATCCAATTTTAAAATTACAAAATTTCGAAGCGAATTGGACCATTTTGTAAAATGCCCTTATTTCGGACCCCAAAATCTTATTTTTTGTCTTTGATGTCCTTATTTTTGGAAATTTTCGATGCGACCCCTGGTTTAGCCGATGAAAGAAACGAGAAAATCGGTTGAAATTCGACAAAAATTTAACCGAATGGAACCATAACAATAAAAGTTGGGCACGAATTATTTTAAAATTCCAGTCTCAACACCAACTCCAGCTTGGCCAGTTCCTATTTTTCTGCAACGGACATCCTGTCCTGCTCGCCAAACTCCTACGGATGTGACGGCGGTTCACCCTACCACGCGTGGAATTGGGTAAAAAGTGCCGGCGTCGTGTCGGGCACCGATTACCCGACAAAAAGTGGTTGCAAGCCGTACCCGTTTGCACCGAACAGCCGCACATCATACACAACGCCAAACTGTACAAGCAAATGCTCAAACACGGCATGGAGCCCGTCGTACAGCGCTGACAGGAAATACTGTAAATTTATTTTTGGACTTTAAGACACAGAAATTACCTATGCCCCCGAGGGTCTCACCCCATGCGACATTAAGCCCCGGAGGGCTTATCCCGATCTCCGGCATTAAATTTAAAAAAACCCCCAGGGAAAACAATGAGTTTTAAATTGTACATATCAACCTCTAATCAGCAATTTAAGCTTTACGCAAAAAATTATGAATAACATCGTAAATGTTTGTTCAAAAAAGTTCTAAAATATTTCAAATTGAAAAGTAAATTTAAGCAACTGCCACCGGGTTTCTTCAAGGCTCCTCAAGTACTGTAACGGCCATACAGAAAGAAATTAAAACGAATGGTCCGGTTGTTGCTTCCATGAAGGTGTACAGCGATTTGTACTACTACAGTACGGGAGTGTATACGGTAAGTTTTCTTTATCGTTTTTTTAAGAACATTTAATTAGGTAAATATAAATATTTATATATTGTAATTAATTAATTTAATTATACAGGCAACCAGCACCACTTATGATGGCGGGCACGCCGTCCGTCTGATCGGCTGGGGCGTGCAGACGTGCACTGACGGCACGAGCCAAGACTACTGGTTGGCGATGAACTCGTGGAATACGGACTGGGGCCAACGCGGCCTGTTCCAAATTGCCAAGGGTGTGGACGAGTGCGGCATCGAAAGCATGGGCATTTTTTACGGCACTCCAAAAGTTTGAAATCCAAATTTTTAACAAAATTTACGTCAATTCGCCGGAAAAATAATAATCAAACTCAAAGTTTATATGCAAAATCATTTGGAGATACACAATGTTTTGTAAGTAATGAATGTGAATAAATTGCTAAATTTAATTTTTTATTTTAAATGCAATAAAATATACTTTTTGAATAAATTTTAAAGGGATATTGAAAGCATGAAAAGAATTGCATAGTTTTAAATTTGTTTTTTGATATTACATAATGAATATCAAATACATTTTTTATTTAATATTTTAAGAGTTTGAAGGGTGCTAGGTCGTTTCTTAAATCCGCCACATATATTTCATGAAGTAGTTTTAGGCATCATAATGGAAAGCTCTAAATGAATAGAAACTATTTGTAAAACTAAATTAAGCAGTAAATCAAAGTTTTAAAAAGTTATGATCAGAAATCCACGAAAAAGCTCGATTTTTGGCAGTTTTACATTATAACTTTTTTTAAACATATTAAACCACTTCGACTTTGCTATAATGCTTTCTCTATTCATATAGAGCTTTCCATTGGTATAAGGTTTAACTGATTTAGTGCGGTATGAATAAAGTTATGATTTCTAAAACTACTTTATAAAATATATGTGGCGGATTTAAGAAACGACCCAGCACGGTTTGAAGTGCCTTTTGTGAATTTTAATGTATTTAAATAAAAACTTTGGATTCATAGCAAAAAATATTGCATTAAAAAAACAAATTGAAAATTGCCATACACTAAAAAATCGCGTTAATTGTAAACAGCAAAAAGTTGACTATAATTTTATGCGCGATTCAATCAAAGTTCTTCACGCGTAAAAACGACAACGCAATCAATTTTTGTAATTTCACCTAATAAAAGAATTGTGAAATGATTATTAATTATTTCATTAATTAATTATATATATTTATACCTCGATGGCTATTCTCGTATAGCTCATAATGGCCTTTTGCATTGCATTCCAGCGACCGTACCACATTTGATTGTCCAACTGTGTCCATAAAAGACACGCCCATGTCCTTGTCCTCATTATACCACTAATTAATTTTTAATTGGATTTTTATTTTTCAAATAAAATGTTTTGAAAATTTGGCATCATCGGCCTGCCACAAAATGAGGAAACCCCCGCAGATTTTGCTGCCCTGAGAGGCATCCTCTGTCCTTATTTATAAGATTTGTCCTTATTTCCCTGCCCTCGTCCTTATTTTTTTCCCTTATTTTTTGAGTTTGATTTTAGTGAGCTCATTTTGAAACGATCCTTTGTTTATTTGTATTTTAAAATACTTTTGTTCTTATTTTACATAGTACATTTAAAGAAATTCCAAAAATTTTGATTTAATACATATTCAAAATGAGCAATTTTCGAAGCGAATTTTTTAATTAAAAATGAAATTCCCCCCCCCCCCAACGAAAAAAGTACCTGTATAATTGCTTCGGTTCCCCGTTCCAGCCCGCACGTAATTGTCAGTCGTAGACAGCCTTTCTCATCCGTCCATTTTTCAAATTTTGAATATTTCTCTCCGCCGATCACTTTTATATCGGCGCATGCATTGCACGCATTGAATGGCGCTGAAAATTTGTTTGTTTTTAATTAAACAAATTTTCTTGCTTTAAAAAAAAATTATCGGAATTTTAATTTTGTTATGTATTAAAAACATATAATTTGTACATTTTTTGGTTATTAGTCAAAAAGGGATTAAATGTAATAAAATCATTTATTTATATAAAATATTATTAACCAATTTCTAAAATGGAAAAATTTACGATTTTGTCTTTCAAATCGATTCTTTTTTTTCACTTTTTAAATGATTTTAAAATTTTCATTAATATTCATTCAAATGCATTATTAATTGTGTTAATGCTTATATTCTAAAATGGAAAGTGCCCACATTTTTGCACCACATAATGCCCAATTTGGTTGACGTGCTCCTTCAGCCCGGTGAACATCAACAGCCATCCCGTGACCATAATTATTGTAATGGAAATCACAATAATAATTGCCAACTTTTGCATTGTCCATTTTTGCTTGTATCTCAAAAAAACCTTAACAACAAATGTGGAACCAATTTTTATGAAAAATTGTTTGATTAAGTTGGGTTCAGCAGTCTCTGTCCTGAAAATCGGAGCTTAGGTAGTTTTGACACAAATTTTTTGTCTTTAACCGTGGCACGTCCCCAACTGAACCAACCTCAAAAAATCGAACCCCAACCGACCCACGACTAATCCCCGTCCACGGTTTGTTCAACTACAAAAACAACGTTTTTTGACTGATCCAACCCCCGTTTCCCGACTACATCAACGCCGGTCCCAGGGTGGCCTAACTCGGAAACACTGACCCATCGGCCCAAGAAGCCTCTTTTTAAAGACTTAAATCCGCGGTTAAAAACCGGTACTGAACAACCCTAGACTTAAATAAAATAAATATGTAACTAAAAGTGTTGTTCAAAAAAAATTTCTGAACTAGGATCAATTTTATCTTAACAAAAATGTTTGTTACTTCACAAAAAAATTATTTTGAGCCCTTAAAAAACATCCCCAACAAAGTCAACATATTTTTTAAAACTTTTTATACATAATTTGAATAATTTACAAATTAGCTTGACCTCATCAGATTTGCTAGGCTTTCGATGCTTTTCTGCTGTTGGTGTACAAAAGCCTTGTTCCACAACATCGGCCGCGTCAAACTTCATTAATAAAAAGTAATTTGTCTTTTTTCTATTGAAAAATTCTTTTATTTAAATTATTCGGGTAACAGAATTAATTTAAATAAAAATGCTTTTTACATATTGATTGCAATAAATGCTCAATTGCATAATGCTTTGTGAAATGAAGCTTCAGAAAAACAGATGAACAAATAGACTCGCAAAGAAAATTGCCTCAAAATTTAAGAGGGAAAGCAGAATTATTAATTAAATTTTTATTAATAAAATGAAAAAGCATAGAAATTTTCAAAAGAAAATGTTTATTTTATTTAAAGTGTTAAAGTTAAAAAATCTTTATCGACAAAATATCGTTTAATTTTTTGTTTTTTCCATTTTTATAATATACTCGATAAGTAGGGCTGGGATTTTTATGTTTTAACATATTTTTTTCGTGGGTTCCATACCACGAGAGAAGCCCAAAAATAGTATTTGTTTTGAAAAATTTTTGAATTTGGGCGACTTTTTAGCACATATTTACTGACCTATTTTAAGCTTTTTCAGAGTTTTAGCACATATTTAGCCATTTTTCAAAAATTCCTTAACAAAATGCAATAAAAAAGAAAAATACACCCCTAAGGATCGAGTTTTTAAAAATCATATGAAAAATATTACATTTACAGGTACCAATTGTCGTTGTTTTACGATTTGCTTCCAAAATCTTAAATAGATTTTTTTATAAACTTTAAAGAAGCTTCTCTTAGACATTTTAGTAATATTCCAAACCATTATTTTTTGAATTGAATAAACTTTGGTTAAAAATTTTTCTAATCGTTGAAAATAACAAAAAAAAATTTACTTATTCACAGCATGGATAGATAGATAAGTGGGATTTTTGTTGTTTTTTTCGTTTCATTTTTTATTGTTTTTTTAGTGATTTTAATATCATAATTTTTGAAAATAATAAGTTTTATAAGGCATCCATAAAACATTGCTCAACCTTCTCATCCGTTCGGAAGTTTTTTTAGTGCCTATTTAGAGGGCTTTTAGTGCCTAATCTAGACTTTTTGGGGTGTTTAGTGCCAATTTCAAACAGAAGCCAATCCATCAAATAAATTTGACAATTTTTGTGGCTAGAAAAATTCAAAAATTTGCTCTTTTTCGAGTTTTCACTTTGTGGCCATTAAGCTTTGATCGATCGCAATGCTACAGCTTAATGATAATAGTTTTATAAATAACACAAAAAACGGGAATATGTTCATCATTTATTTTAATTGATTTTTATGCAAAATTACTATTGTTTTACATTTTTTATGTCTGCCCAATTTAGGCGAAGTATTATGCAATTGTTTAAAACAAGGGTTGATATTGATTAAAAAAAGATTTGTTAAGAATTGTAATATTTTCCAACCATTAATAAAATTTTATAAACTATTGTTATATATTTTATATTTTTTTTTTAATAAAAAATAAAACATATTTTTTATCACAATTTTTTAAGCTTTTCGGATGTTTGCGCAGACTATTAAATTAATGCGTGTGCTTTTAATTCAATCAATTTTTTTAATAAATATATATTAATTTTTTAACAAAAATTTTTAAGAATTTACATATTTCTCAGTTTAAATTATTCTTAGCATGAATTGCATATTATTTCTGTTTTGTATAATTGAAATTGGAACAATTGTTAGGCTTGAAAACACTTGCCCTGCTTCAATTGTTTTGGCTGACGGTATAATTTTAATTTTAATTTAAATAAAAATATTATTCTTTAAAATAAAAATAAAATTTCAGTTAATATATGGAAAGAGCGGGAATGGACGGGAAATTCGGGCAATTTGTTCATTAAAGCATTGACCAGGCCCATTTCGGTGGAGGAGGACAGTAAGGTATGGACGGAAATGTTTTAATATTTTATGATTATTATTGTTTTTTATTAATAATATATTTTAATTTATTAATTCGTTTGCCATTATTCACAACTTTTCTATTACGAGAATAGGCATCGAGAAATAATCAGAAATGTTGGAATGAAACTTTTTTGTGTCGAAAGACACTCAAAACACGATAAATTTACTCAAAATGGCAAGAACCCGACAAAAGCAAAAGAATTATAAATAATTTTGTTATTAAATGAGTTACAAAATATTTTAAACATTAATTTAAAGATTTACTTTGGATGCGTTTTGGACTTCCCAAATCATTATGAAAAGCTTGGATACAAAAAAAGGGTGGCAATCAAAGTGGTAATGTTCAGGGGCAACGATTATTACAAGTCCGAAAATATGATGAAACATGAAGTGGACATTTTGAAGTTGTCCACACAAAGAAACGCCAAATATGTCGTCAAATTAATTGACTCGTAATTATTTTATGCAAATTCTTTTTTCTGATTTTGGCAAAACTTAACAAAGCTCTGCCCATTTTGATCAGACTCATTTATCTTAAGCTTCTGATCAGAGTCGTTGATTTCATGATCATAATATTGGTATTTATATGGCATTATTTTTTAATTATGATCAGATCATGATCAACATTATCTTAAGCTTCTGATCAGAGTCGTTGAAGTATTTATATGGCATTATTTTTTAATTATGATCAGATCATGATCAACATTATCTTAAGCTTCTGATCAGAGTCGTTGATTTCATGATCATAATATTGTTATTTATATGGCATTATTTTAATTATGATCTGATCATTATCAAATTGTCTTAATCTGATCAAATTATTGTCAACGTTGTCTTAAGCTCTGATCAGGGGCGTTGAATGCCATAATCATAATATTGGTATTTTATATGCCTTTATTTTTTAATTATGATCTGCTCACGATCATAGCCCAGACCAGGCCCAGGGATGTCATCGGAAAAACTCGACGGCAAACCGATTCAAAAAGCCCGCAAAATTTTTCAAAAGTTTAAATTACCCAATAACCGTTGCTCACATTTAAGCATAACGTTGCCCAATTCTTTGGTTATGGTAATGGAATTAGGTGATCAGTCGTTAAATCATCAATTAAAGCTGTTTAAAGCGGAGTGGAAGCAGCATGAAGATTTAGAAACAATTAATTCCGATATAAAATCCATTCTGTTACAAATGGTCGTGGCTTTACAAGACTTGCATCGATGTGAGAATTTTTTAAGAACAATTTTTATTTTTAAAATGTCTTTCAAATATAATGAAAAAGTCGAATTTGCAAACAATTTTAGAGATTTTGAAAAAAAACTGGATAACATTTCAATTTTAATTACAAATATTTTTATTTTTACATTTTTAGTCGCTGTCCATTTGGCTCTGAAATCCGAAAATTGGCTTTATGTATTAAGAGATGGCAAACAATTATTGGTACTGATCGATTTCCAGACAAGCATTCTTGTACAAATGGATGGGCGAGTTGACTCCAGCACCGAGCACAAGCAGTCCGAGCTTAGGCATTTTTTAAATAAATTTCTTTTATAAATTTTATTAAAATAGAATTAAAAATCGATGCAGCGCACTTTATTCTACTAAATTTAAGTAAAAATAGATAAAATAAAAAACATTGTTTTTACATTTTAATAGGGCATTTATGTGCAAAACAAAAACAGGTCGAACCAATTTGCCTAGAAGCCAACGTTTTGCGAGTCCGGAACATAGAAAATTTTGTGAAAATCCGGCTGAAAATGAAGTAAATAAACATTTTTATGTAAAGAAATGTTTTTATATAAAATTGTAATTTAATTATTTTGACTTTTGTTTTATTTATAAGAGTTGGCAAATTTAAATTTAATAATTTTGTAAAGAATTTTGTTTATTTTCATCAAGTTGGTAATTTTAATTGGCGTTTTTGAGAATAAATCCATATTTTGGGCATTTTTCAGAAATTTCTTAAGAAAGATGTAATAAAACGAAAAATGTATCCCTAAAAATCAAATTTTTTTACTTAACCAAAAATGCACCCCTAATTACCTTTTCTTGGACCAAAATCCACCCCTAAAGTTGATTTTTTGAAAAATTTTTTATTTGTGATATTTTTTTAAACTTTTCCAAAACAGTGAAAAATATTACATTTATTTATACAATTGCGAGAGGTGAAACTGATAAAGATTGACAAATTTGAAGGTTTTCACGCACAAATTGACTGGATTTGTTCCGTTTTAGTACATTTTTTAGTTAACATTTTGGCAATTTTTTGGTATTTTTGGTCAATATTTCACCGTTTTTAGTCAAAATATATGTAAATGCCATCTTTACAGATTACTGTACAAACGGACATTTGGTCGCTTGGCATTTTGTTGCTCGAAATTCTTGCTAAAACGCCTCAAATTGATGCAATTTGTCGTACACATAAATGCCATCGAGTTTGTAAACAGAATAATAATGATAGGCAAAATTTCAAAATTCTCCGAAATGCTTTTGTTGACGACGAATTGGGGACGGTGGTGCCCGGCGGCGATGAAAATGACCAAAACATTGACGAACAATTGAAGACGGCTGTCTCAATTTATTTTCCCCATTTGTACGTGCTAATTGAGGTGAACAAAATTATGTTATTTTATTTTTAACACAAAATAAATGTAATAAAATAATTAAAATTAAATTTATTTAGCGAACTATTTCATTAAAAACCCTAAAAAAACCTGTTTCAAAAAAACAAAAAACAAAAAAAAAAATTAATAACTGAAGCGTTTACATTAAGTTTAAATTTAATTGCAGCATTTATAATTTTTTTATTCTCTATCAAAATAATAATTTTAATAAATAACAAAGTCAATTGGTTGATAAAATTTAAATTGAATGATGGCATTTCTTTGTCAGCAAATGTTATCAAATGATCCCGAAAGTCGTCCAACAACACAAATGCTATTAAATGAATTGCAGAAATGAACAAAAGAAGGCATTTTTTATGAATTTTAGTTATATATTCGATGCCAATTTTATAGTTAATGTAAACACAAAAAAATGTATAGTTTTTGTTAATCGTTTTCTTGTGTTTTATAGTTATAAAAAATGTTCTGCAAAATTTTAGCAACTTTTAAAATTTCGTCAACAAAATAATTTGTTCACTATAAATGGACTCCTTAGTTTGGTGCAAAAATCGGCTTTGGGGTAGGCTTCAGCCCCGTCCCTGAACCCCGACTTTTTTTAGTCGGGGTTTTCTTCCCCGACCCCGAATTTTTCCGCCCCCGAGGCTGTCGGGGCTGAACCCTAGTTTGGGGGGGGATCCCGGACCCTCTGATTCCGACTCTGACTACCGAGATCCGCATTGACTAAAACCGGGATCGGGATTTCAAAAACCGGCATAATCTCTTCCGATCTCGCTTTCTATCCCAACTTTAACACTAAATTTTAACTTCATTTTACTTAGACCAGTTTATATTGCCCGATTAAAACAAAAGCTTTTTGATATTGCACTATTCAAATAATTCATTTGCCGATTTAACCGATCACCGCGACATTATTAACACATTCGCATTTAAAATGAATCCACATTTTAGGGGGGGGGGGGCACAAAATTCGGGTGAGGAATTGAACATTTGGATTTAAATCCCATCAACAAAAATGCATGCCACACTTTTGTTTGGTCAACACATTTCATTTTGTTGGCACGGGACAATTGAAGTATCCGCCACAATGATGCACGCATTCGTAGTACTCCATGGTGCATCTGTGCACGCATTTGGGTGACGGAGGGGCCCATTCACCGCACAGGAACATGCAGCCATCGTATTCACCGTAGCATTGTTCACAGCATTGTTTGCTTCAAAATATAACAAAATAAAATTGATTAATAAATTTATTTGCTGATCTGGCCATTTAATGATAATGATAAGATCTTTCTGAACACCTGCGGTGTAAGCCTAAGAGTCATATGATCAGAAGATGAACAGGCTCTCAGACATATGAAAGATTGGTGGAAACAAAAAAAAATTGCTTCAAAATATAAAAAAATAAAATTGATTATAAATTTATTTGCTGATCTGGCCATTTAATGTTAATGATCAGATTGGTAAAGATTTGGTGCTCCAGGGCGTGATTTTTAAAATAAAATGTATTGTTGTGATTTGATTTTGATCATGAAACACTTGCTGTGGTATTGATCAAAACATGATCAGATTAATTCAGACATTCTTTCTTTCTGTTTATTCAATGAAACCCACAAAAAAACGATCTGATCGACGCGTTCTCAAAACCGATCAGAATCGGGTAACTAAATCATTTAGTGATCAGAAAAAAACCAACTTTTTTTGTCCTTCAGCAACGGTAATGAATGACGCAACCAACAAAAGTACGGTGACCAGGAGCTGGAACATGAACATCTTTAGAAGGGAATACTGCAAAAACAATTTGTTTTAAAATGTTTGGTGAATTATTATTAAATTTTAAAAATTGTATTATGTTTTAAAACGCCGCCAATAAAATTTACATTTTTGAGTTTCAGATTGCAGAAAACTGTAAATTTCTTTGAACATTAAGAAAATGATCATTTGCCTTTTAAATAGTGAGGCCGAGACAGCGCCTCGAGGGCTGTCGGCAATTTCGAGCAAAGATTGCAGCCATTACATTTGCCATTTATATAAATGGAGTTGGTGATTAATAATAATAATGTTAAAGCACTGAAAATACACAAAATGGTAAATGCCACGGAATACGAAGAGATTGTAAATTTAAAAAAAACAATGTTTGGTTTGTTTATAGAGCGTCTCGACTTTTGGTCGATTAACAAAAAAATAATTTCAACACAAAAAAAAAGAATGTTAAAAAAAAGAAAAAAGCTAACAATTTTTTTGTTGCTATAATAAATCTTAATATATTTGATTTGTGTCGAAATAATTTTTGTTGGATACGGCGGGCACGGAAATTCATGTTCAAGAAATGCAAAATTGGTAATATTTTACCAAATTGTAAAATATGTAAAAGCATTTAAAAAGAATTAAATGAATAAAATTTAAAATTTAATGTTTTTCGCTTTTTGGCGCTGTTTGTTTGCACTTAGATAATTATTTGTTTACCGACAAATTATTTTTTTTGCCAGACAAAAATCTTTCGAAGAGATTTGATTAATCGATTAAACGTTTTTATTAAATTATGTTTAAATAGCAATCATTCGTTATTTTAATTATATGTTTACCTATTTTTTAAATAATTATCATTAAAAAATAATTTTGCAATTATAAAATCATTTTTCTTAAGGAATTTTTCAAAAACTAAATCCAAACTTATAAAGCAAGCAAAATAAAATTCCAGAATTTTTCGCACTTTGAAAAACATGGGTGAAATTTTTACAAAAAAATTAAAACCCCAGGCCCTAATCATAATTCATAAATTTCTTTAATTTATATCGCATAAATGAACATAAAATTATAATAATACATATTTCTGTTTTAATTAAAAATACCTATATCAATCTTTTACTACTTTTATGTCCTTTTTTGTATATTTCTCAATTAAAATATACTGACAATAAATTAATATTTATTGTAATTGGTTTACTTAATGCGCATCTTTTATTACTTTTATGCCCTTTTTTGTATATTTATTGAATTGGTTTGTCTTAATGCACATCTTTTACTACTTTTATGCCCTTTTTTGTATATTTTTGGTTTATCTTAATGCGCATCTTTTACTACTTTTATGCCCTTTTTTGTATATTTTTAAATAAAAATTTCTTTTGACAATAAATTAATATTCATTGTAATATTGAATTGGTTTTCTTAATGCGCATCTTTTACTACTTTTATGCCCTTTTTATATATTTTTAAATAAAAATTTCTTGACAATAAATTCATATTCATTGTAATATTGAATTGGTTTTCGAATGCGCATTATTTATTAGTTATTTTTAAAATCAAGCAGTTTTTTTAATAAAAATTATATACCCAGGGTGACCATCTACTTTTTTTATCAGGCTTTTCTTGATTTTTGGGTGTTTTCTTGATTTTTAAATATTTGGAAATTTTCGGTGAAAATGACCAATTTTCTTAACAAATATATATCGTTAAAATCTATTTTTGCACAATTCTTAACAAAAACGTTTAAAATTACTTTTTCCTGATTTTTGGGCTTTGCCGATGGTCACCCTGTATACATCACTATTCATTTTAGAAAGTTTAATGCTTAAAATTATATTTTTAACATTAATTTGCCTCCTAAAAATTCGTGGAGACCCACAAAAATGTGGGGATTACGAAATCCGTGCCATGAATCGGCTGATACGATACAAATCCTATAAGCCAAATGTGCACGGCGAATATCAGAAAATGCAGGTGCTTACAGCGAATGTGCCCATCAATTCTTTGGAACAGCATGGCACCCATGGACCGGCGGTATTTTATGCAAAATAATTAACACTTTGACGACAATTAAATTTAATTTAATTCGATTTACTCTACCGGAGGCGTTTTAGAATCCGCCATTTTAAAATATAGCCTTGCTATGCAAGAAAAAATTATATGTTCGATTTAGCAAAGTTGATTATGGTTTTGAAATAATTGTACTAAATATTTTTAATTTGGTATTTTCAAAAATTATAGGTTATAGGGAACTTTTTAGAATTCGGACGAACATAAATGAGCCGAAAATCAGATTTGTGTTCTCATTAAATTTAAAAGCAAAATTTCGAATTATAAATAAAATCATTTGTAATTTTGCAAAGTATTTGATTAATATTAAAAAATATTTAGATTTTTGTTGGTTATATGAAAGCAACAGTTGGCACCAAAATCAAATGTGTTGCCGTTAAAATAGTGAATGAAATGGATGAATATGAAAATGCCCGCAATATATCGGACCATTTTCAAAAAATTTTACCCCGCGAGAAGCGGTGGCATATTATTGAAATGATTGACGCGTAAAAACTTTGTTTATTATTAGTAAATAATGTTTAAAATATTGTTTATTTAAAGTTTTCCGATTATTTATTAACTTTTTTTTTGTTTCAATTATTTTATTTAATTAAAAAAATTAAATAATGAATTTTAGAGGCATTCGCTTGGATGTTGGTGACGCCGTGCAGGGCATTTTGATCCTAGAATTTGGCAGTTTAAACTTTTCAGACATGATTTATGAAAGTGCCACGGGTTTTAATGACGACGAAAATGTTAGCCAAATGCTCAAGGGCATTGTAATAGCTCTGAATGAATTTCATCAAAGTAATCTTAAAGCGACTATATTTTAAGATTTAAAATCTTTAATAGATTATAAATGAGAAATTCAATAAAACGCAGGCTGTTAAAAATTATATAAAACTAAATTATTATTTTATATTATTAAATTGATTGAATTTTAACTCTTTTTCAACATTCAAACGCTCGTTATCTCTTGATTTTTTGCCTTACTTTGGTTAAAGATTAGGTACTTTTGTTTATGTCTATTTTTGAAAGATTATTTTGGGCGTACGGACCGATCCCCAGACCGGGGCAATAACTACTGATTTCAAACTTAACCGATTCAGGCACGCACAAAGCCATTCTAAAGTTCTAAAAGAGTTTAAGCTACCATTAAGCTAAAGCTTTGCGATTGAAAAATCCTAAAAGTTTGTTCAATGACGCAAACTTAGGTTTAATGATCACATAAGCTCTTCATGAGTTTTCGAATGGCTTTAGACAAGCTTGAATGGGTTAAGTTTGTTTAGTTATTGCTCAGGTCTGTATTAGAGATCGGAATCAATCAAAATATCGATCGACAAAATTTACGAGATACTAGGTTTTTTCGAGCTTCTCGATTTGTCTTTAAGTCCGATTTTTAATCTGTAGTTGTCCCGGGCTGGGTTCGAGTTTTGGTTAGCCAACTTTTGTAAATTACCATTTTTGTCACAGTTGCGATGCATTTGGATGTAAAGCCAGACAATTTTTTGCTTGTACGCAATGAAATTGAAATACAAAAATTTTTGGTGACAAAAAAGCGAATAACAACGGATTTATGGAAAATTGTCGATTTTAATGGTGCGCAACTTCTCCAATCGTCGCCCAAAGAAAATGGCCAAAAGATCGCCGCTAACTTTCACAATTGGCCCGAAATCCGAATCAATTCCGCGCTTTACAACAGTCCAGAATATTTTACATGTGAAATTGTAAATGTTTGGTTATTAAAAATATTATTAAAATTAATGTTTAAAATTATTATTATTGTAAAATTTTTTATTGAAATTTATGCACTATTTTAGGTGTCACAAAAAACGGACATTTGGTCCGTTGGCATTATTATACACGAATTACTTTTAACTCATCGTTTTTATTCACAACGCAGTTTCAATACAAACAATGCAAATGTTCGTAAATTAATTAATGAAAATCATAATTCTAAAATAAAGAACACAGACTTGAGAACTGATCGAGATTTATGTTCGAGAATTTCGAACAATTTCGACCAAAAAACAAAAGATTTCGATCGAGAATCTCGATCGATCGGTCTTTTAACACTAGAAAAAGAAAATTAGTTGCAACACAATTATTTTTTAATTTAAATAATTTAAAATTCAACATTAGTCCATAATAGAATTTAATTTTGTTTCTTGAGTAAAGTAATATTTGAAAAGAATAAATTAAGTTGAAAAATAAAGTTTAAAAATGTGTTAATTTTTGCCATAATTTCAAATAAAGCACTTTTAAACAAATTTAGCCTCAAAGGAGCGAAATTTATGCACAACTCGAAGCAATCGCTGATTTGTTCAGAGGCTTTTCGATAAAATTGAACAAAAACCCAACACAATTTGCCATAAACAAACAAATCAAATATTTTTTGGACAAAAAAATTTGGTTGACCCGCCGTTATTACGATGCCCTCACACACATTTTGCACATTTGGAGTGAATTTCCGAAAACGGCCGTGCTCATTGGCGTATGTTGCATTTTAACATGAAAACATCGTAAATATAAAAGGGATTGGGAATTCCGACATTTTTTGGGGTCTAATTCGATCGCCGAAAAATTTTGGGACCCCGGAATTCCGATTTTCGACATTTTTTGGGGTCTAATTCGATCGCCGAAAAATTTTGGGACCCCGGAATTCCGATTTTCGACATTTTTGGGGTCTAATTCGATCG
>MEIZ01000244.1:74887-95912 GCA_001723225.1 Globodera ellingtonae | reverse complement strand
TTTTGGCAAGGATGGGCAGTGGTCTTGCCAACTTTTTGACAAAATTTCAATCTTTTTTATATGACTCCCACAGGTAAATTGATAGCTCAGTGGTTTGTCTTTACGATTTTGTGTTTTGGGTTCTAACCCCTTCAGTGCGATCATTTTTTTTAGCTTTCTTCGGCCTTCACATTCTATCCCCCTTTAACGGAACATTTTTAATGTTTTTCAATTATTTTTAAATTAAAATACGCACAAAAAAAGACCGCCGGACATCCTCCACTCTTATGTAAACCAATTTTTTCCCCGAAATTATGAAGAAAAATGCTCAATTTTGCGAAAATTTTGGTGAAATTGCTTAACAAAACCCCCCAAATTTCTCCCGGCGTCGCCTATCGGAACCGACGGGCCGCCACTGAAAGCATAAAGTCGACCAATTCATTGTAGTTTTTGGATCATTTTTCTTAACAAAATTAAGTCAAAAATTCAAAATTTTCTCGGCGGCGCCTTTCGGCACCGCCGACACCCCACCCTCCCTAAAAGGTTAAAATTGGCTTATGAAGGCCTCTGAAACTCAAAATTTTAAAAATGAATAAGTGAATAGGTATTTCAAAAAATATTTATTAAATAAATTATTTTAAAAAAAAATTTTTCTAGTCACATAAAAAAAATTTTCGATTTTGTTTCGATTTTCGATTTTCGAATTTCGATTTTCGACGTTTTTTTCCTTTCGATTTTCGATTTCGAACTTTTCAGTTTCGATTTTCGATTTCGACTTTTTTTTTACTTTCGACACAGCCCTGATCTGTATATGCTCCACATCAATGCAATATCCATTTAAATCAGGAATTTTCTCTAAAGAATTTTACTTTTTGATGGTTAAATACCCTATTCGTTTTTTGGGCCAATTCGTTTTTTTTGAGGGATTCGTTTTTTTAGGGACGATTCGTTTTTTAGTAAGAAAAAAGCATTTATGAGCGGAATTTGAAGGTTTTATGCAATTCTTTAAGTGTATTCAGGGGTTATTGAGGTAGCTGATTACTGACATCAGATTTATCATAAGACATCATCTAATCTATGATTTCGACATCTATGTTTTTGTAAATAATTAAATGTTTTTTTTCAAGTTGAAAAAAGCTGTTTTTAGGGGTATTCGGGGCGTAGAATCCGAATTTGGCATTTATATAGACCAATTTTGAACCCGGATCCGAATTCGAATTTTTTTTCGAATTTCAAAAATCCAATTTATTGATCAAAATCGATGGAAATGCACGAAATTACAACAAGAGAGTCGGATTCGGATTCTACGCCCCGAATACCCCTAAAAACAGCTTTTTTCAACTTGAAACAGGAATATATTTAGGCGTGTAAATATACAAATTTTAATGTGGTTCCAGTTAATTGTTGAACAAACTTCCAAAAGTTTAACAACCAAATCAAAAAATTGGAAATTTAAAAAATCCGAATTTTGTAATTTTCCAATGCAATTCATCTGAAACACTGATAAAAAGTGCCAAATTTGAATTAGCCCATCTTTCAGCATTTATTTTGGCATTTTTTTATTTTTCGCACATAATCMTYTAAGCATTCAAAAACATGCATTTATACATTTATACAAAATAATTTGTTGGCTTTTTGAAAATTCAAATAATTTGGGCTCTTCTGTTTTAATAGCCCGGRGCTGTCCGGGGCGGTGAACARTGATCGCACGCGCCTGACTTGCCCGAGTCGCCTGACTTGCCATTCTCGCCGGCGTTCCCGGGCTGCCCAGGCTTTCCAGCCGGTCCTTCGTCGCCCGGAGGGCCCGGAGGCCCGGACTCGCTATTGGGGCCTGGTGGCCCGGGGTTTCCGTTGCCTCCGGGCWGACCAGGCGGTCCAGGTGGCCCCTAAATGGTGATAGTTTGGGAATTTAAAGTTAGCTGGAACGGAGCCTTTTCGCTCGTGCTCAAATATTTACGTCATCCCAATGTTTTCAAAAAAACCAACCGGAGGTCCCTGCTTTTGACCTAGAAAATGGAAATAAAAATTTGTACATATTTGTGGAAAGCTCACCGGAGTCTTCAAGTTTTCCAGGCTGGCCTTGCTCTCCGGCATTTCCGGGTGCCCCGGGTTGGCCGTCAGGCCCTGGTGGACCGGACGGTCCCGGTGGCCCTGGTGTTGCTCCTTGACCTGCTTGACCGGGCCCACCAGGGTTGCCAGAGGGACCAGGTGGTCCCGGCGGCCCGGCTTGACCGTTCTGAAAAATATATATATAATTTTCACAAATACAAGCATTATTCTGATTTCCCAATTTTCTCACCTGCGGCTGCTCGCATTCTTGGCATGCCTCGTGCACGGCGGCCTGGAGAGTAGGCGGTGGAGCTGCAAAAGACACACATTTATTGCTGTTAAGTTTCAACATGGCGCATACCATCTTGTCCTGCACCTCCGGGATTCCCTGGAAGTCCAGGATGGCCTTCAAGTCCTGCAGGTCCAGGCGGTCCGGGTGGCCCTGGTGCAGACATGCCACAGCCACAGCAATGACCACCTAAAATGTGGATAATTGAGGACGGAGTTTACTCTAAATGAATGTAATTTTTACCTCCTCCTCCTCCTGAAGCTGCACCAACTGGCGTGACAGGAGATTGCAAACCACCCGCACCACCTCCCGCAGATGATTTGGCTGGAGCAGAACCTCCGGAAGCCAGACCGGCAACTGGTGCTGCACCGCCTGAAGCTCCTCCTGCTGCACCGCCTGCAGCTCCTCCTTGTGGTGCTGCACCACCTGAAGCTCCTCCTGCTGCGCCGCCTGCAGCTCCTCCTTGTGGTGCTGCAGCGCCTGAAGCTCCTCCTGCTGCGCCGCCTGCAGCTCCTCCTTGTGGTGCTGCACCACCTGAAGCTCCTCCTGCCGCGCCGCCTGCAGCTCCTCCTTGCGGTGCTGCGCCGCCTGCAGCTCCTCCTTGTGACGCTGCGCCGCCAGAAGCTCCTCCGTAAGCCTGACCTCCTGAAGCTCCTCCTTGTGGCGCTGCACCGCCTGAAGCTCCTCCTTGTGGCGCTGCACCGCCTGAAGCTCCTCCTTGTGGCGCTGCACCACCAGAAGCTCCTCCTTTTGGTGCTGCACCGCCTGAAGCTCCTCCGTAAGCCTGACCTCCTGAAGCTCCTCCTTGTGGTGCTGTGCCTCCTGAAGCTCCTCCTTGTGGCGCTGCACCGCCAGAAGCTGCTCCGGCTCCTTCTCCAGTACCACCTCCGCCCGCACCGCCGTAGCCAGCTGCATCTGCTTGGCGAACTGCTCGAAAACCACCGCTTCCGCCGTACACTTGTGAGAGAACTTGGGTGCGGGTTACCTAAAATATTTTACAGTTATATTTAATAATTTAAATCTATATTTTTAGATTTCAATAATAAATTGCTAGCTATGCAATTTGTCCAAAAAAAAAAGCTGGCAATTGTCCAAGGCAACTTGAAATTTTTGAAGCTTTGGATGTTAAATTAAAAAAGGAACCGGAAAATTAGTTTTTCCGCTCTTAGTTTTTTCTTGGATTTTTCTTTTATCAAAACGTCTTCTTTCTATGTCCTCTTCGTATTTAGTAAATTAATCAAATCCATTACGTTCAAGAGACACAAGTAATACCTCGTTCCAAATGTTGCCCGATCGTGCCTTACAAAAGTCGATCTCATTGAACATTTTGGTGCCCATCAGTTGGAAGTGCTGATAGGCCAACGGTACGGACACCACACAGATCATTGTGGACACGGTGGACAGGCAAACGCCAAAGAATGCCAATGTCCGGATGGCATCTGCCTCGCGTCGCTGATCAGCGGGCGTCGGATTCGGCACTTTTTGAACCGATTCAAATGACATCTAAACTCAGCTATTTTTACACTGACCACCTTAAGAATTTAGTTTGATTGTCGATCAGTGACAAAGAATAAAATAATAACGAATATCGGGTAAATGTCGAATGGTCGGTATAGGCAAACGGTAAATTAACCGGCTTTTATCGAAATCGGTCTATTCCTTTTCCCTTGCGTTAATTAATTGCCCTGACCAAAACATTGATAAGCATCTTTGATCACATTAAAAATGCTCTCAAATGCTAAACGAATTGAGCATAAAATTTGACACAATTTAAGTTGCTTAATATTAGCTAGCAAAAATGAATGTGCTTATACTTTTCTGTATAATTTGTTTTTTTGACCATTTTAAACAGGCATATTTTGGTACTTTTATGGCAAAAAACCCTTTAACAAAAATGTAATAAAATTTACATATTTTAAAGGGATTTTAAAGCATATTTTAGCAAAATGGATGGCCATTTTTGGTAATCCCCAATGTTGTTACATTGACTCACGATATTAGACAACTTATATACATAATGCTCCTCTGACCCTGTCTCTTATACACATCTAGATGTGTATAAGAGACAGGTATAGATGGGGCCAAACTTGCGGGCCCATTGTTGGAACGGAGCGTAGGGACATTTTGATCTGATCGGGGGGCACATTGGGACAAATTAATTGANTTTTTGATGTGCAGCATTTTTGATGATGAAAGACCGGCAGCAACAGCAGCAGAGATTGGTCATCTCCGAAAGCTGCACTAATAGGTATGTATGTGTTCTTGATTTTCTTGCAAAACAAAAGTTGTTTTGTGCAAAAATATGTATTATATTGCCCAAATGTTCTCGTCCATTCATCGACGAGCGCTGATCCGCAAAAATCCACCCACAAAAAACGCCGCTCGCTCATTTATCTTCTCTAAACCAATTAGTGTTTATTTGTCACTGCCACCCCTTTGGGCGATTAGCGTGTGCCGAACTCTCTATTCTTTCTTTACATACAAAATATCATTTATTTGGTCATTAGCGGATGCGCAAAATGTGCTGCTCGCGCCTCTGCTTCTTCTGCAAGTGATCACAACGATTATTCATTCATTGAATTGAATGGTGCGCAACGTTTGCTCGCTGATTATGCGATCATTTGATGATGATGATGATGAGATGATCTGGGTGGTGGGCAAGGAAAAGCTTTTGCTTAGCGCCAGTTTTAACCGGTTTATGTAAAAATGAATGCCAACGCTTGTTCTGTTAATAAAACTACCAGCAAGATGAAATAAAATTATTATTATTATTCAAAATTGGCATTTAAATTTTGAGAAAGTAAAAAAAAATTGATTTGAAATTGCGACCAAATAACAAAACAAATTTTCAAATCAACAGTAACTATTATCTTTTTGAATATTGAACTAAAAATATAGGTAAGTCTGGATGTTTTTCTTAAATTTTTAATATTTTATCTTACTGAATTTTTATATTCAGGAAATTGTTTCAAAATTATGCATCCAAGCAATTAAAAAAAATTAAACCCAAAGAAAATAAAAAAAGACAAAAAAACGTTATAAAATATATAGTATGTTACATTCCATTAATTAATTATGGTAAATAATAATATTTATTTTATAACTTGAAAAAAACAGACCAAAAACTGAGCAATTCTTTTTTATTTGCTCACATTTGAAGGCACTCAATCATTCAGCAGAACGCGCAACATGGACGGACTTCCAGCGGCCATGCCGTGCCGATCCAATTGACTGCTTGCTTCCTCCATGCGCATTTATTTCACAAAAAAAAATATTTTTTTTCCCAAACCAAAAAAAATGATTCGGTATATTGAATTTTTTTTGCTCACTTCTCTCAAACTGCCTAAATGGACACAAATATTTGAATATATTTGACGCAATTTTGGTAGGATTTCCACTTTGAATTACGGTAACAGCGCAGAATGTTGCCTCAAGCAATTTTGGCATTTTGCTCAAAAGCGCCAACCAACCAACTGAACACCCAAACCGTCAAAAACGGAGGTTGGGGGGTGTCCTAAAAACAAAAGTTATTAAGTATCATTCATCCGTCGTCTGCTATTGCCCCCAAAAAGTGTCTTTGTTTGAATGCAAAGTGTTGGATCTTTCTCCCTTTTTGTTGAACACATTTTTGCCTACCGCCATTCATTTGGTTCCAAAAAATGCACCGAAAATAATTTGGGATAATTTAGGAGGACATTTTAAAATGCCATTGTTTGGGTTATGTGTTCGTTGATTTTGAGTTTTAGCAACCCGAATTTGAATTTTGAAACGTTGATTTTCAATTTAGATTTGTGCCAAAATTAAGAGTTTATTTTCATAAATTAACTAAAAGCAAAGCCTTAAGAAGTTTTGAATTTGTATTGTTCTGTATTAAGTTGAATAAAATTATTGTTTCCGATCGATCAAAAGTTCGGAATTAACGAAAAAAATGAGAATCGAAATTGCAAGATTTACACAAATTTAGAACAAATTAAATATAGAGTTGCATATATTATATTTTTTCAACAAATTCAATTACATTTAAACAATTTCTCGGATTTTCTTATTTTAAAATTTAATTTGTAATGGCACAAACTTTTGTCAATCCAATATTTGTTTTTAATATAAATGCCTTCCATTTATTTATTCGAAGCAAAATATGGCAACTTTTCCAAATAATAATAATAATAATAATGCTTTTGCCCAAATCCCATCATTGACATTTCCGCCAACTTTGCAAGTTTCTTTGGCCGCTTATTCTCCGTTTCACTACCAAAATCCGCCGACTATGCCTCCCAATTTGCCATTGAGGGGTTTGTGTGCTGCTTAAACTTTAGAACTACAAGTTAATTTATGCCAAAGTTTATACAATACAATAGTTTATGAATAGAGCTTGCCGCAGTTTATGTTCAATTTTTTGCTTATACCGAACTGAACCCGAAGCTAAAATTTTCAGTTTGAACAATCTTTTGAACAAAGAGCGAGCGGCCAAATTTGTTATGGTTCGGTTATTCGAATCAAACCGGGAAGCTTTTAAATGTCGAATGTGCTTCTGGCCCGGTGGAACCCTTAACCCGATTTATAGGGCAAACTCTTTGGAGAGCGTCACAGTTTTTTAGTAGTTACCGTATTACCTCTATTTATTACCCGTCTCTAATTATTACACTTCCTTAATCCCACCCTGGAGGATTATTACCCTGGGTAATAAATAGAGGTATTACGGTAACCAAATATTTAATTTTGGCTGGATTTAAATTGTGCTAACAATTTGTTTAATAAGAATTTAAACCAAAAACAATAAAGTGCAAAAGTAATGCAAATATGCAGAAAAGAGTTAACAAATTAAAAATTTGATCATTTTTTTCCTATTTGTTTAGTTTCATCACAAAGTGTGCTACCAGCTAATCCGTGGCAACAACAGCAGCAATACCAGTTACAACAACAACAGCTACAACCGCAGCAGCACCAGTTACAACAACAACAACAGCAGCAGCAGCAGTTACCATTCATTAACTGTAATTCAATGCAGCTGGACCAGTCCGGGAGTGTGGAGGAAAACAGTGCCGAGGACGGGGGCAAGGGCAAGAAGCGCGTTTTGTTTGCCCCGTCACAAATTTCACGACTCGAGCGGGCTTTTAAAGGTAGGCGGCTGAAGATCGGGAGTGATCAAGGTGGATGCATCTGGATGACTAAAAATTCCCGAACCCGGAATTCCATCCAAAAATTCGCTGAATTCGGAATTCCGGAGTCGACAACGTCTGAAAAAAGAATCCGGTCATCCCTGATAGGGATCAGCTTTTATGTTCTTATCTATTTCTGCAGCTTTATTCGGCATAAACTACACAAAAAGATGGTCTAAAACAGAATACAGCATTAAAGTCTGGCATTTAAGCCCAAAAGCGCCTGCTTTTTGGTTTAAGAAAATTATAAAAGAATTTTATGGCGACAAGACTTTTCATTGGTCAGAATTTTGTTAAATTCTTGCCTTAACGACCTTTTTATGGCGAAAAATACAATAATTTGTCAAAATTTATTGCTAAATTTTGAGTTGCAAATACGATTTGTTCTTGAATTTGAAAATTTAAAAGAATTGCTATACATAATGTGCCGTTTTTACATTTTTATAACAAGAAAAGTGATTTTGTAAAACTGAGCGTTGCCACGCTTTTGGTTTAATTTTAACAAAAAATGATTTTTTTTAAAAATCCGCTTTTTGGATCTTTTAATTATTCTAAAAATGTTATTTATCACATTTTGTTTCAGAAAGTCCATTTATCAACCAGCAAAAGCGTTTCGAATTGGCTCAGCTGTGCGGCCTCCGCGCTGATCAAGTGATCTCAAAACACACCCACAACTAATTTTAAATGCTTTTTTTTGAAGGTCAAGATTTGGTTTCAAAATAAAAGATACAAGTTAAAAAAACAAGCAAAAGATGCCAAATTTTTATATGACGGCAAAACAATGTGCGTTTGTTTTAAAAGTTACAAATAATTAATTATTTAATGAAAAAATAGAATATTTTTTGCTTTATATTAACAGCATGGGCAGAGAATTTCGTTAAATTCAAGAATAAGGCAAAAATTTATTTTTTATTTTTTTAATTTATGCTTTTCTTAATATTCCATTGTATTTTTATTTATTCTTTTCCTTTAAAGAAATGAAATTGCGCCGTTCAACTTTCACAAACAATCGCCATCTCAACTTCCGCAACTTCTTCCGCCTCCAACGGGGGGCAATCTCTGCAACATAAAMYCATCACCGACGCAGCAGCAGGGCTTTTTTGGAAGAATTTTTTAGTATTTAGCATTATTTATTCAATTAGGTAATTTTAGTTTACGAATTTTTAAACTGATTGGAATTCAAAAATGCTTACAAAATTGATGTTTTTAATTTCTGTGAAAATTAATTCTGCCTTAGAGTAGAATGGGTGTGCGTGAATTCAAACCCATTAAAGGTTTATTGGCCCCATCAAAGGCAATTTTGCTTTTTGGCCCCCGGGCGACACATTGTTTTTAAAGATAATGATGAAAATATAAAAACCCTATCCAAATTCCATTTTTAAGTTGGAGAAAATAAATTTTGAGTGCCCTTGGATATTAAAATTTGCCCGGGTTTTTGTGCGCATTTTCAAACATCTTAAAAATATGGCGCGAATTCCCAAAATATGGCAAATGCCATTATAGGTAAATATGGTATTTGGAGCACCCTGATACGACGAGCCTTGGGTAGCCATTTCCCATCCTTTTTTACATTAAATGTTACATATTGTGAATTAAAACGATGGAATTTAGGTACGATGTAAACATATGTATTTGTCAATTTGTTTTTGTAAATGATTTACGAATTTTCTTTTCTAAACGTAATAATCTTTCTGATCGATAGTAAATGGAGGGAGAGACACCAATAATTAAACATCAATTAGAGTGAATTGATGCCTTTCCCATAAACAAAACTCCAAACTTCGTTTATGTAAGGTAGTCCAATAAATGTGTAAACTCGTCGTAAGTTTGTAAAATAACGTCATTGAAATACCTAAATAAATATACATATGTCGGTACTTTGTATTAATACGGAAACTTGGCCAATTTATAAAAAATCATTATTTGTTTTTGCTCTATTTGCTGATTGATGTTGCCTCTTGTCCTTTTGCTCCTTTCCGCTTTCGTTTTTTGGAATTTTGTGTGGAAACGACGCGGCCTCCCCCCAGGGCCAATGCCACTGCCTCTAATCGGCAACGGCCTCACAATGCGCCGGTCAGTCCCTTCAGACTTTTACTCAACATATTTATTTTGTTGACCAAAAACAACATTTGATCATTTTGATTACGATTTGATCGATCACAATTAAAAGTATTCCTTCATCCTAATTGGTCAATTAATTTGTCCCAATGTGCCCCCCGATCAGATCAAAATGTCCCTACGCTCCGTTCCAACAATGGGCCCGCAAGTTTGGCCCCATCTATACCGTTTGGCTCGGCGAGGAGCCCGTTGTGGTCGTRACCGACTTTGGACTGATGCGCGACCTGTTCGTCAAGGACGGGGACGCTTATGCCGGCAGACATTTCTTTGTCGAATTGATGCCAGCGTTTAAGGGTAATTATAATGGCTAATAAATAAAAATAACAATTTATGTACGTACCGTTACCTAATTATATTTGTTTTCGTCAGCAAGCCGAGGTATGCTTTATGGAGTGGTCAGAACGGAGGGCGAATTGTGGAAAGTGACGAGGCGATTCGCACTTCAAAGCATGCGGAACCTGGGCATGGGCAGGGCTCGGTTGGAGGAGAGGGTAAAACGGGGGGACTAAGCCAGGGATGAGAGCCGACGACCTCAAACAATTTCGGAAATCCGCGAGTTCTCAAAATTACGGATATTGGATTCCGAGGTCTCAAAATTTTTTCGGGAGCTTTGGAATTCCGACCCCAAAAATGTCGGAAACCGGAAAGTCGGAAATCGGAATTTCAACCATCCCTGGCATAAGCCAGCCCCCCCTCCTCATTCATTCGGTTGGATGAATGGATGACATGCACTACCCATTACAGTTTTTGCAAAACTTCAATGTCATGATCGCAGCTGTTCGGAGAAAGATTGCTTCACTTGAGGAACGTGGGGAGAAAGTGAACGGGATCAGTTTAGACCTTCAAATCAATCGTCTGATCGGGTCCACCATCAATCAATTGCTGTTCGGAAATGCCTTCAGCGATGTTTGTTGTTGTTGTGTTATGCATTCATGTTTACCTAGTAGGGATGGGTGCCACCGATGACTTTAAAAAATGCCAAAAATCCGCTAAAATCCCTGTTACCCTAATATATTTGGATGTTCTCATGCAAAAATGCCTGAGTTTCTGAGTTCAATTGACGACCGACCCTTGAGAATTGTTGGCACAAAATCAACTTTTTGATCACTGATTTTAGACAAAAAAACTTCTTTGTATCCAAAAATTTATATTGAAAGTTTATTGGAAACAAACAAAAACCACCAACCAATTAATTACATTGATTGATTGATGTCTTCCTAGACGAATTCCAATTTTTAGCATAAATCCACTCACACCATGTTTGTTACAACACCATTCAATTGAAGGATCAGTCGGAGGATTTTCAACAACTTAAATGTGTAATGGACAATCAGACAGCACTTCTGGACACGGTGACCGGAAAAGCATTGGCTGGAAATCCGAAGCTTCGTTATTTGCCCCCATTCTCGTGGACTTTTGAATGCATGGACAACAACGCAACAAAAATATTCGCTTACATTGACAAAACAATTGCGGCACGATTGGACGAACGCGAGATGGCCAGAAAG
This sequence comes from Globodera ellingtonae, assembly GCA_001723225.1. NCBI lineage: Eukaryota > Metazoa > Nematoda > Chromadorea > Rhabditida > Heteroderidae > Globodera > Globodera ellingtonae. Next base: position 84,810 of record MEIZ01000244.1, on the reverse strand, counting down.
GAGGGCAAAGAGCCGGGGGAGGCCAACGATTTGTTGAACTGTTTCTTGGCCCACATGGAAGCGAATGACCGACAGGAAGAGGAGCGCAAGAAGTACTTCAAGTGCGTGTGGGGGGAGTCAATTTGGATTTAGGCTTAAACTAGGCATTCTCAGCATAGACAATTTGCGAAACGTCTGCTTCGATCTGTTCTTCGCTGGACAGGCGAGTCTTTATGTGTGTGTCCGCAATGTAACCGGATGACAAAAAAAGGTCCGGAATTCCGGCTCCTAAAAATGTCCGGAAACTTAGAAACTTGACTTTTTTTTTTTATTGTCTGGCCATTTTTTCACCTTATGCCAAAATAAATGTTTTATCAAATTTAAAACGTTAAAAAGTTAGTCTTTATTTCGGCATCACTAAATCTTATTTTGATCTTAAAATTTTCGATAGCACCCCTGCTCATAAATGCCTATTTTGGCGTTGGATGCTGACCCAAAAACAACGAAAAATCCACCAATTGTAAACCTGGATTTTCGCAAAAAGTTCGGAATCACGGCATCTGGACCCAAAAATGTCCGGAATCCGATTACATCCCTGGTCTGTGTTTTGATGGATGGATGGATGAAACCCGCCAAACCGGTACAGGAGACGACGTCAAGCACACTCAACTTCTTTGTCCTCTATTTGCTGTTGGACCAGCGGGTACAGACAAAGATGCAGGCCGAGTTGGACAAACTGTACACGGAAAAGGAACGGAACGGAGTTGGAGGAATGGTGACAATGGCCGACCGGGCCAAATTGCCTTATGTGAACGCAGTTGTCAACGTGGGTTGTTTTGATTACTCTCCGTTAATTTTTACTAATTTTTGGGGTCAACACATTGGAATTTTAAATTAAACATAATTTATGCTAATTTTGATCATTGAGTAATCAAAAAATAACTGACTATTTCGCTTTCTTCTGTGAAGGAGTGTCAACGAATGTGCAACCTTTTGCCCTTGAATTTGACCCATCGGACAATGGCCGACGTACAAATTGAAGGAAAAAATGACAAAATTCGGCTAAGCCGAGGCACAACAATTGTCCCCCAAATTTGCTGTGTTCTGTTCGACGAAAAGGTGGGGGGTAATCGATTACCATAAGCTCTGGCGATCAGATATTCCCAAAACCGCATCGATTCCTTCCGGAACGCTTTTTGAAACAAAATGGCGAATTGGAGCGATTTGAGGAAATGATTCCGTTCGGACTCGGGAAAAGGTAGTTGGTTGATGTATATGTTACGGGAAATAGGGGAAATCGGTAAATTCTGAAATTTCCTGGAAAATTGTGGAAATGCTAAAGTGCAAACATTTTTGATTTAATCTTATGTCTTAATTTGGTTTAGTTTAAAAAACGGTATAGACTTTCAAAATTTCTTGCACTTACTTTACCATTTCCACAATTTCTCGGGATTTCCCAAATTGCCGTAGCATATAAATATATATATATTGATAGAGGTAAATCAAAAAATAAATTTATTAAAAAGAATTTGCATGGGCGAGTCATTGGCACGGATGGAACTGTTCCTTTTCACGGCGAATTTCTTCCGACACTTTCAGGTGAATTTTGCAGATTTAAAATTGGCGAATAATTTAATAAAATAAATATTCCGTCATTTAAAAGGTTCTGCCCGTTGACCCGCTCAATCCGCCAACGACAGAAAAGCAAAAATCCTTTACGGTTCGTCCTTTCCCATACAAATGCAGAATTGAGCCACGGAAGAAAACAATTTTGAATATTTGATAAGAGAAAGTTGCAAAGTTATGACACCTATTTAATATGCAAATTATCCCCACTAATAAGATAATTGGCAATTTATTAATTTATAACTCTCACTGAGAGAAAATAAATAAAATGAGAAAGAAATCAAATGAATATGTATGTTGAGGAATCACTTCATTCTTTGGTTAAATATATGCCTCATGAATTGAAACATTATTTACATAAAGTAATATTTTCACATCCTTCTGAATTTTGCTTTAATTTCTTAACAACAATTGCTGTTTTGGAATAAATTTTTAAAAAACCCCGAATCCGACCGATTTGGGTAACCCCGACAGTCCCATCCCCGAAAACTCCGACCCCGCAATTCTCAACCCCGACCCTAGTTCTATACTTGATCACGCTTTAAAATTCCGACGAGCTTAGTTTATACTTTATTTGATTATATGGAACCAATTAACAAAATTATTTGAACCCCAAAATAAAAAGGAAAAAAATCACTCCAAAAATTCATTACGGCAGATAAATGCGCTGTTTGCTGCTAATTTGACGACACATTGGGCATGTATCCCCTATTTTTTCTTCGCATTCTTCACAAACACAGGCGTGCCAACACGGAATAAAAACGAAATCGATCTTAAACAATAAATGTATTTAAAAACCTTCAAAAATGTGAATTATAATTGAAAACAGTTTCCTATAATTGAAAACAGTTTCCGCGACCTTTTTATCGAAACAGACAACGCAACCTTTCGAGGAGTGAATCTTTTCAATCTGACAGATTAAATTAATTAAGTTATAAATTGTTTAACGATTACTTCAATATAGACAAGGACTTAAGGACCGATCAAGAATCTTGTAAAAATCTCGTCGAGATTCGATAGAGAATCTCGAGCGGTCCAAGCTCTACTTCAATATTTATTTTACATAGCCTCAACAAAAACTCTTGCAATTAAAATTGCCTACCATTTTGAGGATGAATTCACTTTCTTTTGTGTTCAATTGTTCAATCTTTTGCAGTCCTGGAAATGATTTTTTTTAATTTTACGCATTGCCTAAAACAATACCTTCGCACTCTTCGAGAAAATATATCGCATTTTCTCTTTTTTGTGCATTGTTTAAAACCCTCATTATTCCACCAAGCACTTTACGCGCAGATTCCTCATCGCTCCTGCCGAGCAAATTACAAAAAGGCGCAACAAAGTCATATTTTTCCATATAAAAAATATTGTTCAATTATAGTTAATTAGTTTTTATTTAAAAAACTTTATGCTAAAACAATATGCTCGTTATATTGGAGGTTTCACTTGCCATGATCTGTATATGCTCCTCCTCAATACAACACCCATTTAAATTGGGAAGATTATCTAAAAAAGACTGAATTTCAAGATTTGTTTTTTGGGCAGTCTGTTTGTTATACCCCGGCAACAGAAATAATTCGTTCCAAAATTTCTTTCATTAAATGTAGCGGAGTCGCTAATATTATTATTAGAGTCGAGATTTATATTGACTAAAAACGTTAAATATTGACATAAAATATTAACCACAACCCCCCAAATATTGACCAAAACCCCCTCAAAAGGGTACTTACTTGTTTGTTATGAGTCACGAAAAAAAAATTTGTGTTTTAATTAATTAAGTTTTTGGGTACGGGATCCGTGAAACCACGTACGGAACTTGGCCCGTGTCCAATCTCTAGTTTCCAGATTTTTTTTTTGCATTTGCATTTGCATTAAATTTATTTTTAATAGCATTTTGTCTTCGCATAAAAAACTTGAAAATCTCGACTCTATTTATTATGTATTGCAAAAGTAACATACTGATTATGCACTCCATAGCCCATTCTACTGGTTCAACCACATCCGGGTCCGGCGATAAAAGCAACTTTAATAAGGGCGGTAATGCTCCAGCTTCAACAATTTCGTGTGCATTATCATTGTTAACAATTTGCGCAACGAGCAAGGCAGCACTTGCAAACAAATCCATGTCTGGCGATTGAAGCAGCTTAACTAAGGGTGGCACGACGCCAGCCTCAGCAACTTCGCGTTCGTTGACTTCAGCAATCTGCCCAAGAGCCGAGAGAGTCTCTTTGCACAAATCCATGTTCGGCGATCGAAGCAGCTTAACTAAAGCCGGTACGGCGCCAGCTTCAACAACTTCTTGTGCCTTGACAGCAGCAATGTTTTCAAGGGCCCAGGCAGTTTTTTTGCACAAATCCATGTTCGGCGATCGAAGCAGCTTTACTAAAGCCGGTACGGCGCCAGCTTCAACACCAGAAAATAACGAAAAACACGAAACGAAAGAAATTTCGCCCATCTCTGATCGGCACCGTCCGGTTCCTCTGGTGGATTTCGGCTCGGAATCGAAATTGTTGGACGAGCCCTGGTTTTCGTTTCGAATTCCATCAGGAATTTTTTTTAAACTTTGGCTTCGAGAAACTTCGGGCATTTTAGGCTTCGAAAAAAAATTGAGCTTCGGGTAGTGAGCCGAGCTTTGCCAACCCCGGACAATTTAGTGACGAGCGCCACTTCTTTCTCCAAGGGGGGGGGACGACTTGTTGACGGTCACATGTTGAAAAATCCATTTTTTAAAAACTTTTGCGCGCATTTTAATTTAAAATTTTTTGAAAATTGCTATAAAAGATTTATTAATGGGTGAAGCGTATATGACTAGAAGCAAAACAATAAATAAATGCACGCAGTCAAGCGGAGTCGAACCCTTAAACACAATAACCAGACAACGAAAAGACAACACAATAAGCCATCAATTTACTTGTGACAATTTTTATAAGAGCTGAAATTTTGTCAAAAAGATTTTTGAAAGTCCGTACCGATATATCCGCGGGCGGACATCCGGATGTTCCTGCCCACCCCTGGTTGCTATTCATTTTCAGCACCCAAGAAAAAAACCACAAAAGAAAAAATGGTTTGAAATTTGCCTACTCTGTCGACTCCAAGCAGTTCACAAGGACTGGCAAAATGCCAATGGAGAGGAACTCGGTGATGGCCATTTCATCTATTGCACCKTTCSAGARTAAGCCACGAATCCGGGACACCGCTGCAAGTTGCTCATTTGGGTCAGCACTTTTCGCTTGATTTACAAGCTTTAGAAATCAAATCAATGATTAAAAAATAATTTAATCAAATAAAACTACCTGAACTTGTGCATTGGTCGCGTCACAATCCATTTCGCTATTTAATAAGCTAAAATTTAATTTTAAAATAAGAGATAATTATTACTAGGGCTCGGATTTATATGCAGCAAAAATGGCCAAAACATGCATTTTTAACATTTTTTTGCCAAAATATGCAAAATATGCTACAAAATACTCAAAATATGCAAAATTTTGTTTTTTTATTGCATTTTTGTTAAAGAATTTTGAGTCGAGCCAAAATATGCTACAAAATACTCAAAATATGCAAAATTTCGTTTTTTTATTGCATTTTTGTTAAAGAATTTTGAGTCAAAAAAGAGCCAAAATATGCAAAACATGCACTTTCAAAATGGTCAAAAAAGAAAAAGACCAACGTAACAACATCTTTTTTCAGCTAATTACATCGAACCTTAATTGGACTAAAAATATGCAAAATGCATATAATCCGAGCCCTAATTATTACCTATGAGGAATTATATTGATATACCTAGACGAGAGAGGGCGTGCGGATTTAAAGCAGAGATATCGACAAATGGCTGCGCTGCCCGCTGCGGCGTGCGCGTCGCTAACGCGTGCGCCACTCGCTGTCCCGGTTTTTGAAATCCCGATCCCGGTTTTCGGAATAAGAAATTTAATAATTAATTGCTTTTATTAGATATAATCGCTTAAATCTAGAAATATTTTTGAATAAAGTGTTGTTTTAAAATTAATTTGTTTTTTTTTCTTCCAAATTCTTCAAATTTAAACACCAAATTTTGGTAAGGGTATATAGAAGCCAGTCTGCAAAATTTGGTCACAAAATTAAGTGTTAGCGCCTGTGTTACAAGATTTCGAAACAGCATTACTATTCAGCAGGTTAATAATTCATCAACATTTTGTAAATAATGGAGGAGCAGCAAACCGACGAAATGTTAAGTCACAAAAGCGTCGCTTCTTCTCCCATCGCCGACGTGGAGGAGGGCAGCGAAGAAAGGATAAGCAATGTCAAATTTGAAGAGGCCATGGCCGGCTCCAAATACTTTAAGCCTTTTCGAATGCGGTTTCGCCGTAGGGGCATGGACATGTGCTGGTCATCAATTTTTTGGGTTTAAAAACATTGTTTTTTTCCCAGTAAAGAAAAAAAGCCAAAATTAAAATTTCTGCAAAATCCGCTAAAGGTTAAATAATTTTCATATCTTTCATTTAAGTAGGGCTGTGTAGTTGGTTTTTAGCTGAAATTGCGAAAATTTGATATTTTTATTTGAAAAAAAAAATTTTTTTAGGGAATTGGCTCTTGGCGGACAAAGTGTTGGTAAGAATTTTTTTATTTTGTTCAGATTAAAACATTTAGTGAATTTTTTTTTCCCCAATGGGGTACTTAAAATTTTGAAGAATTTTCGATTTTTAAAAAACATTTTTATGGGGTTGTCTTGAGGTTTTTAGGTTTCTTTGTTGACGAAAGCGTGGCACAGAAAAAAATGGACGTTTTAGCCTAAAAACGTTTTTTTTAATTTTCGAAGACCGTCCAATATTGTAATAAGTAGTGGATAATCAGCTTAAATTTTTCTCAGAGACCGATAATTTTAATTTTGTAGCTGCTGTGCTTTACCACACTGAAAGGAAACAGTTGCTGTTCGTCAAGCAGTTCAGGCCGGGTAAATTACAAAAATTCCTCAAAATTTTATTTAAAAAATAATTAAAAATTTATCTGAAAGGGATGTATGGATTTTAAAGACAAAATACCAAAGGGAAAAAATGTGTTGGCTTTTCATGGTCAGCAGAAATTCGTTTCCAAATATTGTCCCCTCCAACTTAACGCCAAATTTCTATAAACTCAAAGAAATTTTGCAACTGGCGTCTTGGACTAACACCGATTTGTTCGGTTTTTCTCAAAAAAGAAAAGCTCCGACGGTTTAAAATTTTCCAAAAATTAATTTTGGCCTCAAAATATTTTGTTTTTCAAAAATGGGGGGGGGGGTACAAACCGAACTATTTACCTAAAATTGTTGATGCCAAGATGGCCGATGCTCAAGTTGACCCCGACCGATAAAAAAGGCCGCCAATGCCGAAAACGCCTAAACCCAAAGCATTGCCAAATATTTCATAGGCCACTTTATCACTGCGGTCCGTGCACTGCCCGAAAATGAGGGCAAAGCATTTGACGACATCCGCTGGGAGAGTTATCCAATTCAGCGCGGTCTTACGGTTGAATTGTGCGCCGGCGGCGTTGACGAACCGGGCAAATCGCCGTTGGTCGGTTTTTTCAATTTTGTTTAAAAATGATAAATTTCCCATTTGTTTAAGTATCACATACAGAAGGAGATCCTTGAAGAATGCGGTTACAGACTGCCCGAGTCAAGCATTCGTCCGATTTATGTAAAATTTTAATTTTTTTTTGCATTTGATGGGAGCGGGCGGGGGGTGGGGGTGGCTCAATTAAAAAACAAATTCCCCTTTTCGGAAAAATCTAGAATACTTATACCTTGCCAAATTGGACAAATTGTATTATCATTCGACTTGGCGTGCTTACATTTTATGTCCATTCTACGACCTATAAGCAAATAAATTTTTTCACACAGAGCTACGTGAAGAGCGTTGCGTTGGCCGGATCATTTCAGCACATGTTCTACGCGGAGCTGGACGAATCGATGAGAGACCCGACGGGCGGCGGTGGCCTGGTTGCCGAAGGCGAAATCATTCAAAATGTGTTTATGGACATTGAAGAAACAAAGGCGATGATCGGAAGGGGTTCTTCGCCCATTTCACTGATTATGGGCTTCAATTGGTGGATGCTCAATGCGCAGCAAGACCATTTGGGTGCCAAAGAGAATAAATGAAAATTCAAACGGTTGTCAATACTTATGGGCGGAATTCCGATTTTCCCATTATTTTTTTTCGCCTTTTTCCGTTTAAAAGCCTTTTTGTTACGAGAAAACATGAATAAATTTGTAAATTTTGTTTCAATTTCCAAAAATGATCAAACTTTCTTGCGCCGCAGAACTTCTCAGTTACTTAAGTAATTAGTCAACGGCGCTATCGGCACTGCCGAGCCGCCACTAAGAGCCTAAAACTGATTAGGAGCAGGGTTGCCGCGGGTTACCCGAGAGCCGAAACCCGGTCTTTTTCTCGACCCGAAACCCGACCCGACAATTTTCTCGACCCGAAACCCGACCCGAGGTTTTTGGGCCGGGTTTCGGGTCGAGATCCGGGTTTTGAGGGGAGGGGGCTCGGCGGTGCCGATAGGCGCCGCCGAGAAAATTTTGAATTTTTGACTCGATTTGTTAAGGAAATTGGTCCAAAAACTGCAGAATTTTGCCCAATTTTTCGATAAGCGGAGGGGTTGAATAAATATTAAGTAAAAGAATTCGCTTCGAAATTTTCTCAATGAAAATCCTCCAAACCCAATAAAATAAAAAATAATATAGGTAAGAATGTTGAGCCAAAATCAGAACAACATTTTTAAGATTCGATCCCTCCAGGTCAGAGGGAAATTGCCCTAAAATTTTGGAATTTTTCTTTAAAAATTTCGAATAAACCCAATAAAATAAACAAGAAATTACCGTATTTTCAAAATTTTGGTTGCAAATCTCTTAACAAATTTTCTAAAATTCTCTCCTTTTTAAACCATATGGGGGCCTTTTGTTTTGCAACATTGGACCAAAGAACTTTAGTCAAAATTAGATAAATTTAATAAGTTCGACATTGTCTTTGATAAACTATATAAATCAAAAAATCCTTCCTAGTACATATTTTGATAACAATAATTTTCGTATCGTTTATCGCCTGAAATGATCAGTTCTGGTCGAGAAAATGCAAAATTCTGCCCGTTTCTCGTTCGAGTAGAGGCAATTTTTCGAGTCGAGTTTTGAATTTCGAGTCTGAAAACCCTCGAGTTTCGAACGGGACCCCTGGTCTGAAATTATATTTTTCCTGATCTTCTTGCGTGCATCGCACTCCTCTTTTTCTGGCAAAAATTCTAGGGATTATCTAGAATTTACAAAAAATTGGCGGATTTATTTTTGTTGTTTTGAATCAATATGGAGCGCCCATCAAATGCATAGAAGGAATTAAAACAGAATTTCTATGGATATTTAAAGGCCGGAAAATGTCGTTAAGGCATATTTAAAACATTCTCGAGGATGTTTCCTTAGTGTTCAAAAAGAATCAAATTTATTATTGTGCTAAAAATCGATTAAAGTACAAAACAGAATAGATAATAAAAGATTTATTAATTTTTATAAAAAATAAATAATAAATTTGATGGATTATATAAATTGATTTCATGTTCCTAATTAAAGCCTTAACGCGGCGGCCCTCAACTGGACCATTCTTCGCTCCAAGCGCTCACTGAATTGGCGATGCTCTTGCACTTGCACCATCTCAATCTTGCAATTAAATTGTTTGGCTTTTATTACTTTTAATTAGGGTTGCACGGGACCGGGACTTTTGGAAAAACCGGGACTAAAATTTCAGTACCAAAATTAGAAAAATAGACCATTCAGTACTGGTCCCGGTACTGTGCAACACAACTTTTAATATTATGTATAAAATAGGGTTGCTCCCCCACCCCTCGGTGGGGAAAGTCGGGGGTCGGGGTTGGCCATGTCGGGGCTCGGGGACTCCAAATTTTCGGGATCGGGGGTCGGGTGTGAAGAATCATAAAAATTTCAGCAATGTCTAACCAGATTATCCGATCCAGCTGTCCGGATTTTTTCAAAGTCAGGAATTTAAAAGACACACACTTTTTTTAGGTTTCTTTCTAACTTTTTAAGTGTGGCAATGGTTAACGGTCTCTGTAGCTTTTCATACCGGCGAGATAAAAATTCCCGAAAGCGCTTTGGTCGAGCTAGCCAAAAACGGTTTTTTCGGTTTTAAACCGTTTTGCTTGGAGAAAGCTCTTCGGTTTTATCCATCCCCCTAAAATAAAATCTGATTCTGCATCGAATTCAAAAAACCGCTTCCGGATCCGTCTACTTTTCGATTTTTTAAAAATCCCTGAAATTTTTCGCCAAAATCGGCTATTCGGAAATGACCAAAAATGGTTTTTTG
>MEIZ01000244.1:39401-50847 GCA_001723225.1 Globodera ellingtonae | reverse complement strand
GCACTTTTCCCTTTTGGCATTTTGCCTTTTGGCACTTTTCCCGCTTGGCACTTATTTTTGCACTGGTTTTCCTTTTTATCTTTGTTAAAAAGTTTTTTAACAAAATTTATTTAGCCTTTAAAAAAATAAAAAAATGAATTTAAAACATGTTTAATTCAATTTTAATTCATTGAAAAAAGAATTTTGSATTCGGGAATTGAACCMACACATTAAGTATTAAACGCTAAGGAGCATACCCACTACCCCACAGGCACCAATGAAAGTTTCATTTACTTTTTCTTTACCAATCGCTAATCTCTGCTGCCCTTAATTTCTCACACACACTCTYCCTTTTCACTCTTTCTCTTGCCTCTTCTCCCTCACTCTTTTCTCTTTCTCTTACTCCCACGCCCAGGCAGCGCAGCCATTTGCGCAATATCTCTACCCCATCTTCTCTCTCATTTTCTCTCTCTTTCTCTTTCAAAAGTCTCTTCACTTTGCACACTATTTTTTTCATTTCAAACGTACTTTTTTGCACAACGATTTTCCTTATTCTCAAAATTCAAATCTCCTTTTCCCGCCAAATAACATCCGGACATTCAACTTTTTATATAAGGATAATTGTCTATAAATACAAAAGAAAGACCAATCAATCCACACTTAATTGTCAGAAAGTCCTTTAAAATTAAAATTAATTTTATAATTTAGCAAAATAAAATGTCCGGCATAAATATTTTAATCGCTTCCACGATTGAGTACTGTGACCAATTTATTTATTTTTCATTCTTCATAAGTCTGCCGTCTTTGTTGCTTTACATTATGCAAATTTTGGTCATCTGTCGCCATGAAAAGTTTTACAATTCATTTTACGCACTTTTTGTGCTTCGCGCAATACCAGTAATAAAATACAATTCTAATAATAGTTCATTTATTTATAATATAATAATAGAGCTTCAAGTTCGAATATTATGTCTTTTTTGGAATAATAATAAGTAAAAGATGCGATGATTCCTAACCAAAAATCCCATTTTGATATTTGATTTGTTTTTTTCGACTTTTTGTGGCTTTATGGAATTTGGATTAATTTTCTTAACAAAATTGATCAATTAAACAAAAAAAATTTGAACCGCCGCCGAGCCCCTCCCAAGCCTAAAAAAAGCTTCTTTTCAAAAGATGAGCTCAAAATTTTTTTTACCAATTTCTTGCAATTTTGCTTAAAATCTCTCAGAAGATTAATAAAGAAAATTTAACATTTGATGATTTATTAACAATTAAAAAAAACAATTTTGAGGACATCATTTGCATCCTTTCTTCCTACTACGGCTATCGGATGCCGACTTTGTTTGGCTCAATGCTTCGGCCAATTTATGAAAATTTGCCGAATTGGGCGCGGATGCTTTTCTATTTTCTGGGAAGTTACACTTTGGAAGCGGAGACTATGGCCACTGCTTTTATGATGCTCAATCGGCTCACTGCAATTTTGAAGCCGTTGGACAACAAAAAGGTAAAAACATTCCTATAAAAATATATTTACCAGGGTTAGTCCCCGTCCCGGAACCCCGACTTTTTTAGTCGGGGTTTTCGTCCCCGACTTTTTTTAAATTTTCGGGGTTTTTGCTAGAAAAACCCCGATCCCCGACTTTTTTGGTCGGGGACGAAAACCCCTACTCCGACTTTTCTCGCCCCGAGGGGCGGGGGCCAACCCTTAATTTAACAGCCAAAATATTTTAAAAATATTTACCTATTTGTTGTTTTCAGATTTGGCGGAAAATGTTACCAATTTCATTTTTTGCGACAATTGTTCTTCCTTTTTTTCTATCTTATGAAATGCTCTTCATTGACACAAACCTTCAGACGAAGCCAAATTCAACTTCATTCTTGATTGCGGAAGTTTTAAATGTAAAATTAGAAATATAGGAACTCGTAGCATAAAAGTCCCAGTATCAAAGTCACCCAAAACCGCTTATCTATTTAAGTTTAGCTCGACCTTTGCGCCAGTTTTTAGACCTTGGTACCCAAAGTGCCCTTTTAGCTGGGGACTCAAATGTTCAATCACATAAAATGACTCTAAATTAGGGATGGCTCGTAATTATGTATTACGCCAAACGCGTTTTTTGGCTGTTACTCTTAACGGTTTTAAATTATTGAAATCCATTAATTTTTCATTTTAGGTTAATTCGATTCAAAATCGCGATAATTTGATCCGTGCAATTTTTTCCGCAATATTTTTGTTCGCCTGCATTCTGATCAATTTGGCAACGGTTTTTGCCTACAAAGTCAATAACAATAAAGTGGCAACTGTCGGATCTTCAAACAATATTTCAAACAGAACCAATAAAGTTGAGCGAAAATTGCTGATTTATGCCATCATCACTTTTGCTGGGCATGCATTGGTCTCGCTATTGTTGGCACGTTTTTTCATACTTTTTTAAATGCATTTATTGAAAGGAAAATAAATATGTACATATGCCTAAACTATTGCATCCAGCAGAGCAGGGCGCTGGGCGTGATTAAACAAAAAATCGGTGTCCCGTTATCCGTGATCACGGGAAAAGTCCGTTATCCGTGATCACGGTCCCCAAAAACGGCGTGATTTTCGTGATCCGTGATTTTGGATTTTGTTTAAAATATGTGTATGGATTATTTCAGATTTTAATGTACGTCTTTTGGGACGATCCTTTGTCAATTGCCTTCCTCTACTGTCATTACCCGTGGATCATCGATTTCGGAACCGCCGGATGCTCAACGTGGCTGCTGTTTTGGGCCAGTGACTCATTGCGGAAACAAATTGTTGTCGATTTTGTGCCAAAATTATAATAGGACACAATGGCCCAACTCAACCATTCAAAAGCACACAGAATGTCCAAATACCATTCAAGCCAAATCACAAATGAACGAGCAACACAAAAGCCGAACTCAAATTGATCAAAATCGCTAAAGACTTACATTATCAATCAATTATTCAAATTCCGTGATCACATTTTCTGGTGAAATTTTGAAGCTCCAAATGCGAGATGCATCCAATATTTGTTTTGTATCAATCAAATCGGATTCCATTTTGATTAGAGATCGGACCAACGAATTTTAAAATTGTTTCAAATCCTGACTATGAATCCATTTATAAAACAAAAATCTCGAAACATAATAATACAATAATTGATGGAAAAACAAATACAAATAAAAAGGAATTCAGGTAGATTTGGTTGCATTCAAAGTAATGTGTAAGAGTTGTTTTTGTGTTGTATAAATAGAAAAATAGAGGTAATGATTGGAAAAATGAGAAACAAACATTGAAAACAGTTAAATAGTTCGGTTTCTAAGGCGTGGAAAATGATTCACGGTATAAAACATTTAAAAATTCATAAAACGCACATTTTTGAGTTGAAATACCGGATTCCGGCCTTTTTGGCAAAAAAACCCCCCGGAAATTTTTCATAACATTTTTTTTAAAATTTGAAATTCTCGGATTCCGGGTTCCCGGACATTTTTTTACATCCGCTTACATCCCTGTTCTTTGGACGCTCATTTCTCGCACCCAGCTGCCAGGTCATCTCGCTCCAGACACTCCAGAAACTCCTTTAAATTGTTCACCAATTACAACAGACTCCAAATTTATTAATAATAATATATTTTTTAAGAATATTTAAAAATAAAAATGTTACCCCAAAACGTGGGGGATTTATCTCCAGACAACGCCGCTCGTTCAGCATCTGAACCTGATGAATGGCCGTCATGCCCACATTGATGGACGCGTTTTTGCACGTCTCGCTGCAGTGAGTCTCGTGCTTGCCTTCGAAGTTTTGGAATTTTCCACAGCAATGAATTTCTGATAAAACAAAAAAGGTTTCAATGATTATTCGATGATTTAAAAAATGTTGCCTCAGGCAATTTTGAAAAGTTTTCTCAATCCCACAGGGTCCCAAATAAATCTTCGGGATTGATCGGAAAGATTTTCGGGATCGAGATTTAGCCGGGATCCAATCCCAAAACTTAATTTACTACTCGAAAAGCGGGAATCGGACAAAATTGCAATTCTTTTTTAATTTGGCACTTACTGCATATTTTGGTCCCCTCATTTGCATTGAATTCGYTTTGGCCACATTTAATTGCCTGATAACGCTCGTCCTGTGAATAAAAAAAAACAAAATAAAATTTTCAGTTTATAAAAAAAATTCATTTAAATCACCAAATTCAAAAAAAAAAAGAGGAAAGGGATCAATCGCTTTCGAAAACTCCTATTTTGGAGAATTTGAGGTTGATCAGACCAAATGAATCAAACCCCCTGGGGCCGCTTTTGAAGACCTCGGAGGGCTGATCTGCCCAAATTTTATGCTTTTTTGGGAGCTTAAACATTGTTAAAAAAATAATTACCGTATTACCTCTTTTATCTCCCAGTAGATCTGTCTCTTATACACATCTAGATGTGTATAAGAGACAGCTCCACCTCTGTCATGTCGCCGTCCTTTTGGCATTCCATTAACGATACATCGCCGCCAAAGCGCCCAAAAAGACCGCGAGAGCAGCAGTACTTTGCGTCGTTTTTAGGACAGCATTTTTCAATGACTTAAAAACAAAATTTAAATTAAATTAAAAAAACTTTTTGCTCATTTGGAAAATACCTGCAAAAATTTTTGGGTGCATCCCAATTGGGAATTCGCTTTGCCAGGGAAAATGCCCCAATTCCCAAGTTTCGTCGTCGGCTTGGCGTCTGTGTTTTTTGGCACAGACAAATGGCAGAGCAACAAAGATTAAGAAAAATGACAATTTTTTAGCCATTTTTAAGCGATTTTTTATGCGTTTTTTTGTTGCAAACTGAATGGAAAAAACATGAAATTTTTTTTTCAAATTTTGATTTAAATTATTTTTTATAACCAAATTTTATTAATTAATTAAATAAATTAATGAATAAATTTGCTTGATACTGCGCTGTATTTATATTCACGGCACGCCAAGTTTTGTGACTTTTTCTCATCGACGTTGTCCTTCCCCATTTTTGTTCTCATATTCTTTGAATCCAAAAACAAGAAAAAATGCACGCACCTTTTTTAGAATGAATTTTTGGCCTCAGATTCCATTGAGGGCCAACAAATGTTTTCCCGTTATTGCCAATCACAATTTACTCAAATTAGAATCTTGGCATTTTGTTGTATTATTTTCTTCACTCGGTTAAAAAATAGTTTTTTTTCTCATAACGAAAGCACAATTAATTCATTCATTCATTCACATGCCAATTCTCACGCCATTCCCCAACATTTCTTTATGTAAACACTTTCATTTCCCATTGAATGATTCATTTTAATTGGCCTATCCAATTACGGCACATGTCCGGTCCCCAATGGCACTCGGCACCGGCTGGCACAATGCTCCTCGGCGCATTCGCCGTGCCGCCTTTTTTTTTGTGATTCACCGCGCACTTTCCCATTTTGGCTTATGCCCATTCTCACCAATTCGAACGATATTTATCATTTTTTTGTGTGCCACGCCGTGCCCCCCCCCTTCCCCCCTCTGTCATGGCAACAGCAGTAACAAACAGTAACTTGGTCATTTTTCGAAACAATTTATTAAATCTTCATTATTCCGAGTTGTGATTTCAAAATTTTAAAAAGTGACATAAGATGTGAAAAAATCCACATTTGATACCTAAAATCCGCAAATTTGACATTTCTTCATTAAAATCAAAAATTTAGTTAGGTATATAAACTTTAATGATTTTGTTTTAAAATATCAATTTTCATGTGATCATTCCTCGGTCTATAAAAATGCGTGTTTTGAATGTTGAGAGATAATCTGCTTGGATTACCGACGTTTGGTTGGTTGTTTGATGCACGCACTCGCTCAATGCCTAAAAAATCCAGTTTTTTTGTCAATTTTAAAATTTCCAAAATTTCTAACGACAAATTTTCATGGGTCGTCGTTTTACTACACAAATATTCAAAATTGTGATCGTCATATTTTTGTGTTCCCCTCACATTAGTGCTGGCCAAGTGCTTTTCTTGAACACAACAACAGTTCCATTYGTCAAATTTTACCCTTCCGATTTGGGCATTTTCCGAGTCGGCGAACATCGGTAACAATTTAAAATATTTTTAATTGCTTCAAAATCAATTTTAAATTTGATAAAAAACATGGTTTGTTATGGCAACATTTTGTAAATCCGGTGTTACAAAATTTTAAAATTTTAATTGAAAATTGAATAACTTTTTAAACTCAAAATATGACGGCTAATGTAAACGTTTACCAACAATTGGAAACGGACCCCAAAAAGATGGCAAATTCACACTGTGCCATGGCAACGCCAAGAAAACTTACGGGCTTTCATTCTTTTTTCAAAAAATACAGAAATTTGAACATAACGATATGGACCAGAAATTCGACGGCATGGCGTGGCGAAGTGTCCATGGATTGCGAGCAGTCTTTTGGCTGCCCATTGAATTTGTTGAACGGCTCCTGGCCAATGTCAGAGGAGCCACTATTTGTCCAATTGGACCGTTCAAACAATTTTTCTCAACGTTTCAMTTTGTCTTTGTGGGGATCAATTGTCGGAATTAATCGAGTTCGAGTGTCAACAGATGGCAAAAAGTTTTTTTTTCTTAATTTTTATGCGATTAACGAAAATTGAAAGAAATTTAGAACTCAAAATTTCATTGTTCGAACACAGAAAACTGAGTTTGGTTCAGCCTTCACCATTTTGTTCACAAAGTCTTTGCTAATTGCAATTGCAACAGGAAATTTGTTGGTAAAATTTAAATTAAACTTTGAATATTTAATTAATTAAATTTTCATTTATATAATTTAAATAACAAATTTTTAAAACACCGCAAAGTCTTTGATAGGATTTAAAATATTTAACTATTTTTACAAATGTTTGGCCATTTCCGCGCCTTAATAATAAATGAAATTGTATTTTTTAGGCTGGCATCCAGCTTAATTTCAATCACATTTTTGCAAATTTTATTCACAATTTGTGCTTTATATTCGCAACAATCATTTGCCAATTCATCATCAACCCAATGGCAAATTATTTTTTTAAATAAAATTTTCTCAATTTTTATTTATTCTTTTTAGCTCGGCTTTTTGTTGGCCAATTATGTGCTTGTCAATCAGGCTTTTGTGGTGCGATTGTCCTTTTTTCTGGTCACCTGTTTTCCGGCAGGAGTCGGAAAGAGCAATTTTTGGTTTAAAATTTTCAGTGTTTTTTTAAATTTTTGTTTTTTTGAAAATAGGACTGTGATTTTCGGAGGTGATTTGCAAGCTGCTGGCATTTTAACATTCATTCAACGTTTGGGGACAATATGTAAGTGGCACATAGTTGGATAATATTTCGCCACCGAACTTTTCGATCCTTCGGGGTTTTACTGGAAAAAAGCCCGAACCCCGACATTTTTGCGGGGTTTTTACCCCGAACTCCGAAGCCCATTTAGCCGGAAGATTTGCATAATCAGAGTTTCACTGTAATGTTGAACATTCTTTTAACGATTTAAACGTAATAATATGAATTAAAAATGTTTTCTTTTTTATGCATCTCTAAGGAACGAACAACGGCTGTGCCGCCATGAATCTCTAAACAAAAAACAAAACAAAAAGAGTTTGAAAATAATTTATTCCATTCTTTTTAGATATTTTATAAAATTTGAGACATTTTTGGTTATTGGAAATTGATGAGTCGGTAGTTAAAGAGGGAGACGACTTAGTACCAAAGTCTAAAACCCGGTTTTAAAGTTCAAGCGCTCACTAAAAATTAAATTCTTTTCAGAATACCGAAAAAAATAAAAGTGATTTTTTGATATATGTCACATATTTTAACTTTTGGCACATCCAGTCTTGATCAATTCCACGAGATGTGGGGGGGGGGGTTCAGATCACATTAGCCACAAGTCCAATGTACACAATGATTGGATGGACAAAGCAGATTTGATCAAAATGCCAAAAATTAAGTTTTCGCGCCTCTATGGATCAACCTTCTTGGCAAGAAATTGTTTGTGAATCGTGTGAAGATTGTCTCAATTGGTGTCTGGAAAGCATTGGCAATTATGTTTTTCCCATTTCTTATTGGCATGCTTCTCGCCCTCTGTGGTTGCCAAGAAAAAATGAAGAAAATTGCCCGATTTTTCAAAGTACTAATTTTATATATTTTTAAATATTATTGGTTAAACTGTTACACTTTTATTAAATATATTTAAAAGACCCGGCTCGTCCCGTTTAACCGGTCTTTTTGACCGAATTATATTATGTACATTGTTGTGCCGTTCTTCCCCAAGTTTCTGTTCTGCACTTTCACTTTGCTCTTTGTTGCACTGTCCGTKTYGGCCAACTCAGCCCTGTTGTGGCCCATGGTTCATCAGCTGGACCTTTTGCTCTGTTGCYTCGTCCTGTTCCCCGTGGTTGGYCATCTCAGTGCGCTCTCAATTGGCTTCATCCTCCGGCTGTCATCACTCCAACGCACGACGCTGGTGGTGGAGAACGGAGTGCCCAGCGTCGGCATGGCCATGCTGTTGCTATTGTGGTCATTGGGTGGGTGAGCTTTAGGTATGGGCAAAGAAACAAAAATCAAATTGTCCGTGAATCTGGCACCAAAATTTCAACAAAATCCGGCTACATCGCTGCAGGTGAGCCGGAGAGGGACATTGCAATGATGGCACCCATCGGCATGGCATTGCTGGCAGAAAAACCGCTCCTTATGCTGTGCATTGGCAAAATTTGCTATCGTTCACTCAAACGGGATACGGTAGAGTAATGTGTAAATTTAATTGGTTTTCAAATGTTTTTGATTACAGGATACGGTATAAATATGTAAATTATGTTGTTCAAATGTTTTGGAAATTATAAGAAATATCAAAATGAAAATTTCTTCAGCGTAAAATTTTCTGATTCCCTATATAAGAGGATTCTACCCCCTGAGTTCACTTAAAAAGAAAAAACTTTCGAACCAGGCTTCAGATCAAAAAACTGTTTTTACAACACCCCCCATTTTTTGGGGTGCCCGATATGGGAAAACTATAGAATCAAAGTTAGGTTCAGGGGTTTTCGAGAAAAGCCCGAAAAATGGTCGAAAAATGCCCAAATTTTTTGACCACCCCTCACTGTTTGGCTCCCAACTCGGCGGGGAGTACCCTAACCGATGATGAAATGTTTTGGAGGGCACACCAGCACTTTTTGGGCTTTCCAATGAGCTATCGTGCGTTCTGATCAGACAAGTCTGAAGACAGATATGCGTGACACAAAAATCGAAAAAAGTTCAAAAAAGGGAACGGGTTGGGGTTGGTGAAGGAAAAATACGGGTGTTTTGTGTTGACATGGTTGGTGTAGTGGTTAAGCACTGTGCTTTCATTGGTGATTGTGTGGGATCAATTCCCGAGTGCCAAATTTATTTTTTTTTTTTAATTATATTTGAAATAAAATTTTTTTAAACACATGATTTTTATTTACAATTTTCTTTACAAAATAGGAAATATTCTCATTCTCTAATATAAATAAATGTTTTTAGAAATTTATGACTAAACCAAGATAAATTTAGGGACAAAATAAAATAACAGAGAATAATACAGAGTAATGGGGGAAAAAGGGCGGAGAAAAGCATAGAGCTTTAGGGTAATAGCGAGAGATTTATGTAGAGATTCCTTCAGAGATTTAATGTTTGGTTCAGAGTTTTCGAGAAACGCCCGAAAAAGGATCGAACTCTGTGCGGGGGGGAGAGGGGGGGGGGCGGGGGAAGGAATTCTACGGAAAACAATGCTAAAGATGAGAGAGAGCGTGAGGGAGCAGAGAAAACAAAGGGAAAAAGAATACTACGTACTTCCTTACATTTCTCTTCCCCATTTTACATCACAGCGAACATTTGTTAGTAATAAAAAAAGAGAGTCGTGCAATGCTAAGCCAAATGTTTTTATTCTTTGTGCTAACAAATAAAAGCGTGCATTATTTTCGCTCCACAAATAACTCTCCACTATTGATTAGTCTATAGTTTGTTTACAAATTGCTTTTTTTTTTGTTCTTTGTGCTAACACAAAAATGTGTGTAATCCAGCACCTACAAATGATTCTTTCATTATTGATTAACCTATTATTTGTTTAGATTTCCTTTTTTTTATCATATTAAGTCCTATATGTACATATTCCATAAAATGTTTCTTTACATGTTTTTGTAACTAATATTTTTAGATTTGAATTTAATTATGCCTTCAAAAACAAGAAAACGAAACGAAGCGAAACAACAGCTCATGCACATTAAGCGCAACCGCGAAGCAGGGGCGTCTACTTCAGAAGCAACGAATACTTCCAAAAAGTCAAAAGATGCTTGCGCCAAGGCTCGCCCTGATCAGCCATGCTCATCAAAGCAAACTCAATTTCACCAACATCTAGCTGAGCATGAGCAGGGGTCAAAAAATGCTTTTTCATCAGACTCTGTGTCGGATAATGAGCATTGCGTTGCCGGAAGCAAGCATGGTGCAGCAGGGGCGTCTACCTTAGAAGCAGCAAATACTTCAAGAAAGTTAAGAGATGCTTGCGCCAAGGTACGACCTGATCAGCCATGCTCATCAAAGGAAACAGAATTCGATCAGGAGCTAGCTGAGATTGAGCAGGGGTCGGAAAGTTCTCTTTCAACAGACTCTGAGTCCGATATTGAGCATTGTGTTGGTGTCAGCTCGCAAAGTGAATTTATTAATTTTTACCAACCATATTGTCATTTTAAAAATACTTTTAATAGGAGCTCGTCCTCAAAAACGCCATGTGACAGGGCCTGGACGACGCTGTCAACTTAATAAAACTTCTACGACTCCCTTGATTTTTAAAGACGAGCGTGGCAGGGGCAACAGGCCCAGTTTGACTCCACGACGAACCAAAGTGCTTTATTTCTCCTATAAGCAAAAATTTCTGGAAATTCTTTAAGTTAAATGAAAAGCACGTGGAGAGCCTTGTAGAAGAACATGCCAAATTGCTTGCGCATTACATCAAACAATCATGGCCCTTAACACCAAAATGTTTTTCTGCAATTTTGTCATTAATTTCTTTTTTTTTCAGCTAAGCGCTTATGGACAAGGTGTTGCAGGGGCAGTTGTGATTGCGCTTCCTTTGAACATTGCCAGCAGAATGCACAAGCTTACGTTGCAGCCGGCCAGTACAACAAGGCCCACGGACCACCAACAATCCGCCCGAGAAAGTTAACTAAACTTACTCGCCAGTGTCATTCTAAACACCATTGTGCTTCTGCAGTGGCGAACCATAGGGTTGGTTTAAATTTTTTCCTCCATGAATTTACCCCCATTTTTAATTGAGATTGATTATTATGACTGCGGTCAATTTGGTGCGGTAAAATGTGGACATTGTGGCGCACTTCAACTCCGCAACGAGGCTACAGCTGTCAAGCAGGGGCGCCAATCGCATTGCTGCTCCAATGGTCACTGTCACACCGAGCAAATGAAGGCCGACTACGCAGAGCTTCAATCCCCGCCTACTCTTTTCAAGGAGTT